>JAUTXW010001079.1:0-279142 GCA_030620095.1 Kuschelorhynchus macadamiae
AAACTACCGGCGCACGCCTCCCTGAGAGAAAATGAAGGAGAAAGTATTACCAGAAAAACAGCAGGAAATATCACCGCCAGGAATAGACAGGGAGGAACATGTGAGTAACTACTCTGGTAAACTATCGAGATTTCTACAGGGTTGGAAATATATCACGAAACACCGAGTGGTCTTAGAATGGGTCACAGAAATTAAAATACCTTTTATTAAAAAGTCTGTGCAGCGTTTTGAACCCTCTGTACAAATCTCGGCTAAACTTTTACCCATATATAAAAAATCCATTCAGGAATTGATAAAAATAGGTGCTATTGAAGAGTGTCATTCTTCCATAGGACAATTTGTATAATATTACTTTATAATTAAAAAACCTTCTGGCATATACAGATTTATTTTAAATTTAAAAACTCTTAAACTTTTAATTGCTTCTCAAATTGGAGGACTACGCAACTGTTTTAAAACTTTTTAATACAATTCTTTCAAATATTGATCTAAGAGACGCGTATTTTCTAATTCCTGTAAGTAAAATGTACTGGAAATATCTGCGACTTCGCTTCGAAAATTGTCTATATCAGTTTAGTTGTTTACCATTTGTTCTTAATATTACACCGTATATTTTCATTAAACTTATGAAACCACTAACAAAAAGACTTCGTCTAATGGAAATAAGTAAGGTATTTTATTTAGATGAGATCCTCATTATAGGTAATAATAAAAGTGAATGTAAAACACACTGAAATAGTACTTTCAGAGTTAACCAGATTAGGATTTATAATTAACTAAACTAATTCCTCAGCAAAATATTAGATTCTTGGGGTTTATATATAGTATTAATAAATTGACCATCTCACTTCCTAGTGAGAAATATGAAGCCATTCAGAATTTAATTTTAAATTTACGAAAGAAAAATAAATGCATAATAGAAAATTTGCCCAATTAATAGGTAGACTTGTAGAGTCTTGCCCTTCAACAAAATATGGATTTGTTCATATTAAACCAACTGAAAAAATTAAACTCCTTAAATAGCGAATTAGAGTGGTGGCACAATAATATACGATTAGGTCAGGAAATGCCTCGGATGCTTCCAAGACTGGTTGGAGGGCGTTTTGTAACGGTTATAGATGCTACGGTTTCTGGAATCAACGAACAACAAAAACATCAGTTTTTTAGAGATCAAAGCCGCCTATTTTGCTTTAAGATCACTTGCTAAAGTGATTGTATTAATCGAGGTGGGAGCGTTAAGTAATGATATTTAGATAATATTACAAAGGCTCTTTGGCACTGGGGTAAAAAAAGGGTATTTTAGTATTCACTAGCTATGTTACTTCATCTGCTAAGTTTGAGGCGGACAGAGAATCTAGATCTCTCACGATTAATACTGAATATGAGCTAAATGACAGTGTATATAATCAGATTAAAAAAAGGTTTGGTTCTCCTCATCAGCACGAACCGAATGATTTATTTGCAACTAGAATTAACAAAAAATGCAATAAATTTGTTTCATGGTTTCCAGACCCTGAGTCATGGGCGGTTGACGCGTTTACGTTAAGGTGGTCAGATTTTTCTTTTACGCGTTCCCCCCTTTTTTAATAATTACAAAAAACTTGGAAAAAATTGTTCAGAAAATGGCTTAAGAATTGTGGTAGTACCCCATTACACAAGGAGATTTCTCTGGTAGCAGGGAAATTATCCAGCAGGCTTATATAAGAAAAGGAGTTCCAGTGATGGTAATAGAAGTAATCGCCTCATCTAAAACAGAAGGAACGTATAAACAGTATACAGCTTGTTATAAAAGATTCTGGCAATTGTGTGCTGCCAATAACAGGGATCCCCGTGTTTATAGTCTAGAAAAACGGATCTGGTTTTTTTACCCGATACTTTAAAAAAAGGATTTTCATTTTCTGTTATAAATTCCTATAGGTCAGCTCTTAACTTAATTTTTAGCCCTATAAGCAATAATGATTTAAAAGTAATTAATCGTTTTGTGAAGGGAGTGTCTGATATAAATTTACTTGGAATCCGAACCCATTTTAAAATACCTAGGTACACTATATACTCTTGAAGCGTTAGATTTACAAGACGCTACTTATATACTAGTCACTCTTATGGCACTGACATCAGCGTCTCAAACATATATATATATATATATATATATATATATATATATATATATATAATTGAACCAGATGGGATAAAAACATCTGCTCCAGGCAGGGTCCAACCACTACTTATTTTTCCATTTTTTAAGGCTAGACAAGAAACTTACGTGGCATGCACTATCGAGGACTGTATTAAAAAAACGAAACCATTTCGCAATAGTGAAGAAAAATTAATACTTATCCACAAAAACCTCCAACATCATCACAGACAATTAGAAGATGGATTAAAAAGACTTTACACTTAGGTGGTGTAGACACGTTCATTTTTTCAGCCCATCGTGTATGCCACGCTACAACCTCGGCTGCATTTAAAGACGGTGTAAACATAGAAGTGATTAAAAATACAGCAGGTTGGACTTCTACCTCGAACACTTTATTTAGTTTTTATAACAGAGCCTCAGAATAAATTTGCTAATGCAATTATTGAATTAGGATCTAATAAATCTTCGTATTCTACTATTAATATCGGTACTTCGTTATTTAGGATTTATCTAAGGATCATTTCAATTCTGTTAATTAGGACCTATCATTTATATAGCCAGTAGATCAGTAGATATAAACTCAGGAATTACTTAGGTTATAGTTTATTAGTATATAGCCTTGTTAAAAATTATAGTATTTACATTTATTATTATAATTAATTATAACAATATATAGTTACCAAAAAAAAATTGCTTTAGACTCTGAACATCTACATAGTAATTATATCAAGGACAAGCGAAGGAAAATTTAAAGATTAATCGACTTATCTGAAAGAAGATTAATCATAATTTTCCGAGTTTGTCCGAAGATATAATTACCAAACCCCCCATATATACTCCCAGATCGTAGGCAATTTTTTAGGCACTCCAACGGAATGATTACACAAACAGCAGACAACGGGGCCTCAGGTCATAAAGAAAGAAAAAAATTGTGAGTCATGAATTTTAAACGTAAACAGTTCGTGCTGATGAGCAAGTTTATTCGGAAACTACATAGTAGTTATATCTTCGGACAAGCTCGGATAATTATGATCAATTTTCCTTCAGGATAAATTTTATTTGAGTGGAATTTTAATCAGCCGGCTTTAAGTGGCTATATTTCTTTAGAGTACGAGGCAACTTCTGACAATCCAGACATTTCAGAAGTCACAGTATGTGATCCAGGCCGCCCAGCGTGTCCACACTTTGAACAGTGGTAAGGCTTAGTAAGAGACTCCAGGGGCCTTTCATTGGTACGACTCCATGGTTACGACCGTTAGGTCTTATCGATGGGTGGCCTAGACTGGAGCTCTGAAGCTAAGAGGGACACAGAGCTCAAGCCATGGTGTGCGCTTCCGTGCTAAGGGCTGCATGACACCCGAGCCCAAATCGGGTGTCGTGAACGGAGCCTCTGGGATACCAGGCGACCTCCCAGAGTAGCCTTACCTCAGTAAGCCGGCTCTGCTGGGGTGGACCATCTTTCCGATCTACTCGTGGGAACTGTATGAAAAAAAATAGCAGCAAACCTTTTAAAGGCCCTTCGGAAGAAGGGTCTATGAAACCGGGCTCCCAAGAGGGAACTAGTAGAGCTATATACCGGAGGCATATCCGGATGTGGTCATCTCGGAGACTTAATATGGAGCTGTCTTGGCATCTCTTAATACCGTCGTAGACGGCATGATGGAGGGGCCCTTCCCCAGATTCAGCGGTTTCCGGTTGATGGAAGAGGGAGCCATTGTGGTGAACTGTGCAGATCAGTGGTCCCTGAACTGGTTGGAGAGGACCATTCCAATCATTAAGCCATGGGATAATGCATCTCTGAGAATTCAGAAACACGTTCCCAGGACAATAAAAGTTGTGGCCGTTGTCCATGGACTACCGGACAGTACGAACGTGACTTTAAAACGTGTTCAGAGACAGAACTTAAATCTAAGAACTAACACCAACTCGAGGGGTGCAAGTCTTTTAGAGTACCCCAGTACAACTGGCTTAGAAATTCTAAATCGGGGAAACACTCCAACTTTTGTCATCACGAAGGCAGGAGGTTATTGACCTAACTCTGGAATCATTTTTGCTGGTACCGGTTTTTAGGGAATGGAGGGTGTCTGATGAGCCATCTTTATCGGACCACAGACACATCCTCTTTAAGCTAAACCTTGAGCAAGACATGGAGCTCAGTAGTTTTCGAAACCCGAGGACAACCAACTGGGCTCACAAGTGGAGTCGCTTAAGGTGCGGTTAGATATGCCATTAACGCCATGCTGTAGAGTAATCTACCGAGGTACCAAGAAAACACCTTGGTGGAACTTGGATCTTGAAAAGGTTCGTAAAGATACACACCGGCTCTTTAACAGAGCCATGCAATCGAAATTACCTGCTGACTGGGAATAACATAAGAATTCTCAACGCAGGTACAAAGAACTGATACACAGTTCAAAGAGAGGATCTTGGAGGACCTACTGCAAAAGCTTAGAAGGTCTTCCGGAAGCCGCTAGACGTCAGAGGATTCTCTCAAAAGGTCGAGGACAGAGCGTGGGGGCTCTAAGGCTTCCAATATAACACCACCGCAGAAAAGGCTCTAGGAATGCTCCTGGAAACTCATTTTCCAGGCTCTCGTCCGAAATCTAATGATAAGGTTACTGGGCAGGCTCTCCAAGTAGGGGTAGACCCGGTGGACTGAAAAACGGCGGCTAAGGTCGTTACAGTAGACCGTATTAAGTGGGCAATATCTTCGTTTTGACCATTTAAGAGTGCGGGACCAGATGGAATATTCCAGGCGCTTCTTCAGAAGGGTCAGGAACTACTGATCCCACATCCCTTGCGCCTTTTTCAGGCCTGCCTGGCTTTGGAATATTTTCCCGAACGATGGCGCAGGGTTTGAGTAGCTTTTATTCCTAAACCGGGTCGTAATTACTTGTCGTAAGGACTTTAGGCCCATCAGTCTATCCTCTTTTCTTTAGAAAACCATGGAGAAGATCGTGGATGCTTATATAAGAAACGGCCTCCCCGTCCTTCCTCAAACCGGAGGCCTTGTCTGGTTTACAGATGGCTCTGTAATGAAGGGGGGATCTGGGGCGAGAATCTATGGGGAGAGTCCCAGGGCAAGAATTAGTCTTGCTCTTGGACGGTATGCGACTGTATATCAGGCTGAGATTACAGCAATCTTGGACTGCGTACAGGAAAACCTTTCCAGAGGATATCACGACAAGCATGTCAATTTGCTGCTAACACTTGAATGCAGGAGAGCCTTAGAGAGGCGGTGTGAGTCCAATAGGGTTAGCCTCATTTGGGTGCCTGGCCCTCAGTGATTTGGGTTCCACATAGGTGACACCTATGTGGAACCCGAACTTGTGGGACGTGCGCGACCTGAAAGGGTCCTTTCCTTTCTAAAAAGGAGGGGGCTCTTGGCCTGACACGCTTACTTGGGGGGATAGCACAATGGGCCCCAGTGAGCCTAAGTGCTGCTCTTGTCGGGCTCCCCATTTATGTCTATGTCTAAATGTAATCCAGAGGTCACTGTACGTGATACACTTTAGGCTTAAGACCAAACTCGGTGGACAATGTAGAAAAAGACTTGCATGAGGAAATCGTTGTTCGCTGGAACAGCCTCTTAAAAAAAGGTTTAACTAAAGAACACTGAGAAGAATTAATGTCAAAGTATAAGATACCTGCAAATTGTAGGGCTCTACATCCTCCCCAGATGAATAATAAGGTACAACCAAGCCTAGTAAAGTCGGTTCTTGAACATGATCGTTTTAACAAGAGCGTTACAACAACAATTAGCTCACGGTCTATCAACAGTGGGGACAGTTATCGAGGCTATGATACCTAACAAAGAGCTAGCCGATAGCATGAGATGATTGGCAGAAGCCTGCCAATTATTTACTAACGTCCATCACGGACTTTCAATTCACCGTAGATTTAAAATAATATCACAATTAAATCCGGAATGCAAGAAAATCGGAGACAACTTGGAAATTGATGCCTTGTTATTTAATACAAATTTTGCTGAAACAATAAAAAACGAACAAGTTACAAAAAAGGCCAGTGCTGGCTTTAAGAAAAATACTTGGCAACCCAGTTCTTCAAGACGTTCAGTTCGGGAATAGCAAGTTATTATCACTTAAACTACCGGCGCACGCCTCCCTGAGAGAAAATGAAGGAGAAAGTATTACCAGAAAAACAGCAGGAAATATCACCGCCAGGAATAGACAGGGAGGAACATGTGAGTAACTACTCTGGTAAACTATCGAGATTTCTACAGGGTTGGAAATATATCACGAAACACCGAGTGGTCTTAGAATGGGTCACAGAAATTAAAATACCTTTTATTAAAAAGTCTGTGCAGCGTTTTGAACCCTCTGTACAAATCTCGGCTAAACTTTTACCCATATATAAAAAATCCATTCAGGAATTGATAAAAATAGGTGCTATTGAAGAGTGTCATTCTTCCATAGGACAATTTGTATAATATTACTTTATAATTAAAAAACCTTCTGGCATATACAGATTTATTTTAAATTTAAAAACTCTTAAACTTTTAATTGCTTCTCAAATTGGAGGACTACGCAACTGTTTTAAAACTTTTTAATACAATTCTTTCAAATATTGATCTAAGAGACGCGTATTTTCTAATTCCTGTAAGTAAAATGTACTGGAAATATCTGCGACTTCGCTTCGAAAATTGTCTATATCAGTTTAGTTGTTTACCATTTGTTCTTAATATTACACCGTATATTTTCATTAAACTTATGAAACCACTAACAAAAAGACTTCGTCTAATGGAAATAAGTAAGGTATTTTATTTAGATGAGATCCTCATTATAGGTAATAATAAAAGTGAATGTAAAACACACTGAAATAGTACTTTCAGAGTTAACCAGATTAGGATTTATAATTAACTAAACTAATTCCTCAGCAAAATATTAGATTCTTGGGGTTTATATATAGTATTAATAAATTGACCATCTCACTTCCTAGTGAGAAATATGAAGCCATTCAGAATTTAATTTTAAATTTACGAAAGAAAAATAAATGCATAATAGAAAATTTGCCCAATTAATAGGTAGACTTGTAGAGTCTTGCCCTTCAACAAAATATGGATTTGTTCATATTAAACCAACTGAAAAAATTAAACTCCTTAAATAGCGAATTAGAGTGGTGGCACAATAATATACGATTAGGTCAGGAAATGCCTCGGATGCTTCCAAGACTGGTTGGAGGGCGTTTTGTAACGGTTATAGATGCTACGGTTTCTGGAATCAACGAACAACAAAAACATCAGTTTTTTAGAGATCAAAGCCGCCTATTTTGCTTTAAGATCACTTGCTAAAGTGATTGTATTAATCGAGGTGGGAGCGTTAAGTAATGATATTTAGATAATATTACAAAGGCTCTTTGGCACTGGGGTAAAAAAAGGGTATTTTAGTATTCACTAGCTATGTTACTTCATCTGCTAAGTTTGAGGCGGACAGAGAATCTAGATCTCTCACGATTAATACTGAATATGAGCTAAATGACAGTGTATATAATCAGATTAAAAAAAGGTTTGGTTCTCCTCATCAGCACGAACCGAATGATTTATTTGCAACTAGAATTAACAAAAAATGCAATAAATTTGTTTCATGGTTTCCAGACCCTGAGTCATGGGCGGTTGACGCGTTTACGTTAAGGTGGTCAGATTTTTTCTTTTACGCGTTCCCCCCTTTTTTAATAATTACAAAAAACTTGGAAAAAATTGTTCAGAAAATGGCTTAAGAATTGTGGTAGTACCCCATTACACAAGGAGATTTCTCTGGTAGCAGGGAAATTATCCAGCAGGCTTATATAAGAAAAGGAGTTCCAGTGATGGTAATAGAAGTAATCGCCTCATCTAAAACAGAAGGAACGTATAAACAGTATACAGCTTGTTATAAAAGATTCTGGCAATTGTGTGCTGCCAATAACAGGGATCCCCGTGTTTATAGTCTAGAAAAACGGATCTGGTTTTTTTACCCGATACTTTAAAAAAAGGATTTTCATTTTCTGTTATAAATTCCTATAGGTCAGCTCTTAACTTAATTTTTAGCCCTATAAGCAATAATGATTTAAAAGTAATTAATCGTTTTGTGAAGGGAGTGTCTGATATAAATTTACTTGGAATCCGAACCCATTTTAAAATACCTAGGTACACTATATACTCTTGAAGCGTTAGATTTACAAGACGCTACTTATATACTAGTCACTCTTATGGCACTGACATCAGCGTCATATATATATATATATATATATAAATATATATATATATATATATATATATATATATATAATTGAACCAGATGGGATAAAAACATCTGCTCCAGGCAGGGTCCAACCACTACTTATTTTTCCATTTTTTAAGGCTAGACAAGAAACTTACGTGGCATGCACTATCGAGGACTGTATTAAAAAAACGAAACCATTTCGCAATAGTGAAGAAAAATTAATACTTATCCACAAAAACCTCCAACATCATCACAGACAATTAGAAGATGGATTAAAAAGACTTTACACTTAGGTGGTGTAGACACGTTCATTTTTTCAGCCCATCGTGTATGCCACGCTACAACCTCGGCTGCATTTAAAGACGGTGTAAACATAGAAGTGATTAAAAATACAGCAGGTTGGACTTCTACCTCGAACACTTTATTTAGTTTTTATAACAGAGCCTCAGAATAAATTTGCTAATGCAATTATTGAATTAGGATCTAATAAATCTTCGTATTCTACTATTAATATCGGTACTTCGTTATTTAGGATTTATCTAAGGATCATTTCAATTCTGTTAATTAGGACCTATCATTTATATAGCCAGTAGATCAGTAGATATAAACTCAGGAATTACTTAGGTTATAGTTTATTAGTATATAGCCTTGTTAAAAATTATAGTATTTACATTTATTATTATAATTAATTATAACAATATATAGTTACCAAAAAAAAATTGCTTTAGACTCTGAACATCTACATAGTAATTATATCAAGGACAAGCGAAGGAAAATTTAAAGATTAATCGACTTATCTGAAAGAAGATTAATCATAATTTTCCGAGTTTGTCCGAAGATATAATTACCAAACCCCCCATATATACTCCCAGATCGTAGGCAATTTTTTAGGCACTCCAACGGAATGATTACACAAACAGCAGACAACGGGGCCTCAGGTCAGAAAGAAAGAAAAAAATTGTGAGTCATGAATTTTAAACGTAAACAGTTCGTGCTGATGAGCAAGTTTATTCGGAAACTACATAGTAGTTATATCTTCGGACAAGCTCGGATAATTATGATCAATTTTCCTTCAGGTAAGTCGAATAATCTTTAAATTTTCTCTATATCTCGGAAACGCTTTCAGGTAAACCTTTGGTACGTTTTAAGAGCACACTTGGGGCTCTCGAAGGATGTCAAACGGATCTACATATCGTGTTTTATTTTTCGTTTATTAATGAGAAAAAATAGTTTTTTTTTCTAGTTTTTTAGAACTTTCAATGACACACGATAGCTGTCGAAAAAATTGAAAATCTAATGGAGCCTAATGGAAATTGGCGCGGTCGAAGTTTGAGCAGTATATTTTTTTAAACCTGGTTTTTTTGGTCTAAAACAAGGGTCCATTGAACCTCCTTTGGAGCCAAATGGTTCAAGTTTTCAGCAAAAAACTCCGAAAGAGCCTAGATAGGAGAAAAAGTTCCTATAGCACGATTTTTTTCAAAAAGTATGAGCAAATTACATTTATCTTGCTGCCATTCGTTAAAAATTAGTTTTATTAAAAATTGCCATTGAGGGGAAATTAATGAGGAGGTTGCAAACTTGAAACTGCGTTGCAAGTTTGCAGCTAAAGGCTTCAGAAGAAGAACTACTTGCGTGTAAAGCATTAACTATTTTCCTATTTGGTGGTATTCGTCACTTATAAATATTGCATTTTATTATAAATCAGCAAAACGCCCTGACGTTCTGGGTTATTTTTTCCCTAAAAGCACATCGATGCCTCGAGGCCCTGCGAAAATACCGACGCTATCGGATATAAATTAAAGAAGTCCAATTTTTTTTAAATTGAGCTAACCAATGCTGCCCTTAGAAGCTGCCGAATACAGCCGAAGTTTTTTTCACACAGAAGCAAAGTGGATGCAAAAACTTAATGAATATATTTTCTACAACTTTCCATTGTATTATTTGTGACAACGAGGTATCAAAATATGATAAAACCAAGCTTGAAAAACTCTTGGTGAAAATCGGAAAACTGAAGAATATCCAATTTTCATAGCCAAAATAGGCACTCTGCCGGTGGGTAATAGTACCTTAGTGAAATTTGCTTCTATAGGGTCGATCTTAGAGGATAAATGTGCGCATCTTTTGTAAAAAATATGGGCACATTTTTCGAAATCCTGTTGAAACACGATCCAGGTCTTGATGGTCAATTTTTTGAGATTCAAAATCAATATAGAGTGTCTCTACCGTCTACCGGAAATGACAAGAAGGCCAGAAAAATTAAAAAAAAAGTTAAAAAAACTGGTTTTGACCTTAAATTTTACAATTTTATTATATAGAGAGAGTCATAAGTTGCAGCACTTGAACACGACACTGGATTTACCTATTCCTCGCGTCCCGCCGCGGCTAGTACATTTTGGGTACCGGTCGGGTCTCCGGCACATACACAGTTGGTCAGGCTCCGTGATCGCGCCAGATTGTTATTGTCCTATATAGTGAGTCGAAAAATGTTTTATTTATTTGACAAATATGAGCCAATATGCCTATTAGATATTGCTCTGTAGATGGTTGTAAAAACCGTGTTTTATCAATTCCGTCGTCTCGTCTGCCAGTCTGCCTGTCTATTAGTTCGCGACGTAGCTTAAATACTATTTACCCAATTGCCACCAAATTTTGACCAAAAATGAATGAGAATGACCTAATAATATGTTAAAAAAAATGTTAGAGTGATGAATTATTTGGGGTTAAGATCCAGTAAAAAAAGCAAGTCTTCTTTATTGTTGCATCCTCAGAACACATATAGATTCTATGCATGAGACCCATATTATCAAACGATCCTCTTGTTGTTATGTTAGAGTGATGTATTATTTGGGGTTGGGATCCAGTGAAAAAACAATAGATTTTTTTATTTATGGTTGCATCCTCAGGACACATAAATTCTATATCCTGCACGAAACCCATATTTTCAGTCTTCACCTTCTACGTTGGACCGCAGTTATTTCCCAGATATTAAGTTTCTAGATGGTTTTCGTTAACGATCCTCTTGTTTTTATGTTATAGTGGTGTATTATTTGGGGTTAGGATCCATTAAAAAAAACAGTACTCTACTTTTAAATTGACGACGTTTCACAACTTTATTGTTGCATCCTCAGGACACATATATAGATTTTATATACTGCATGAAACCCATATTATCAGTCTTTACCTACTCCGTTGGTTCGCAGATATTTGCCAGATATTAAGTTTGTTATGTTAAATTAGAGTACGTGAAGACTGATAATATGAGTTTCAATTTAAGATGGAGAAACGAAATGGTGGTCAAATAGTTTTTTTTTAAATTAAATGTGCAAATAGGATAAACTGGCACGAATTCAACATGACGTAACAAAATGGCGGTATGTGTCAATGTAAAAACTATTTATTAAATTTATTTTAAATTATGCCCAAAAGTTAAGTGAAACGTAGGTAGAAAGAAAATGGTAAAATGTTGGTAGGAATTCAATATCATGAAACAAAATGGCGCCCAATAAAAATGAAAATTATATGTAACACTTATATAACGTATATGTACTGAAGTAAACTGAGTCACACTTCACTATTCCGAACAAAAGGAAATTTACCGATTTTTTTATATATATAATAAAAATATTGTATTCTTAAATTCGACTAGCAGGTAAGTAACAATTTAATATTAATTTCACTATATTTAAATAACATTTAAAACTATAATTCTAAAATATTAAACTAATCCGATGACAAAATTCAACTCAATAAGTTTTGTCTAAAGTTATTATTTATACTTTTGAAATTCTCTGGTAGATAAGAATTCGTAGCGCGAAGCCAAACTACTTTTAAACAGCTCGGTAATAGGGGCCAGTGTCGATAGGGTCTGAAGCTAGGCGGCTCACCTTTTATTTGCGATTTTCAAAGTGCCGACGACCCAGTGCGGCAATTTATATTTTTATTCAGTAAACTTTGGTAATACGGATTTTTGTACAAAATTCTTTAGTGATAATTTTTTTTTAACATTTCACCTGGCCAATAGTTTGTTCTATCGTACTGAATATTTACCAAAATGTTATCAAGTCATCCTCATAAGACCTTAATTTTTGACCAAAATTGAAAGTCAATTGAGATGTTTTTTTAGCTATGTCGTAAACTGAGAGACAGACAGACCGATAGACTACTAAAATACTAAAACTTGAAGCTATGTAACACCTTGGAGGGGATTTTTTTACGATTTCAAATATTTTTCATTTTCATACCAAAATTTTAGCAGTTCATCTCTATATCGCACTTAGTACTTGCACAAATTTTCAATTCTATTCAATCTAATTAGTAGTTCTTCAGGCTGATTTTTTAATAATTTATTAAGTTTCCATTTTCTTTCGCCCTCTTGGATTCCTACCAAAATTTTACAATGCGAATTCTACGTAGTACACGATTTTTGTGCAAACATTTCAAGTAAATCGTATAAGTAGTTCTTTAGTAATATTTTTTTAAACATTTCAGTAGACCACTATTTTTTTCCACAATCTTGGACTCGTACCAAAATTATACCAGTTAATTTCTACGTAATACTTGATCTTTGTGCAGGTAAATTGAATAAGTAGCTTTTTAGTAATAATGTTTTTCTTTTAAATCGGTGTAAAAAGCTGCATATTAAATTTATTTTAAATTATGCCTTAAAATTAAGTGTTGCGCATAAATAGGAATTGGTAAAATTGAACGAATCCAATATGGTGAAACGAAAGGAAGCACAATAATGTTTTTTCTAAAAGACAGTATTTATGTGCTACTAAATGACTATGTGGGGAACTAAATTGGGTCATACTTCACGATTCTTAACAAAAGGAAAGATTCATAACTAGGGAAGTTCCGGGTAAAGGAAACTTACCGATTATTTGCACACATTATTTTCTTTACAAAAGAATCAAAAAATATCAATACCTTCACATAATTGTTTGATTTATATATTTACCACATACTGACGAAAAACAACTCCTTACAAATGATGTATACCATTGCTATAACTGACAATAGGTAGCTAATAATATGTCAGCTCCTTTGTTGCCCCTACACTACCCTTTATTCCAACAAACAGAGACTCGGCTTATTGAAAGACTCTTCCAGGGCTTCATGATATTCCCAAGTAGATAGAAGGTTATTTTATATTCCTTCATAGCTATTATACTGACTTAATTCTACTGACAATATAGTACTGACATAATGACTGACCTGCTCTATACTGACTACCTAGAACTTATTTTTATATGAATTCCCTAATTTGAGATGCAGTGGCGTATCTGTAAAATTGATTAAAAAAGGTGTCTATAAAAGTAATTTGGGGAGTATTTGCTACGCCACTGCTTACTGTACTACAATGGTTTCTTTTAATGTTTTTATAGCTGAACCTTCCCAAGCTTTATCGACATAGTGTAAATGAGTTTATGATAGGTTTTTTCGGGTATAATAATATTTGGGGCGGAAGAACGTGTAAAATAGAATTTGAAGTAGAATTTAAAATACATATTGTTTACTTAGAATTTCCCTTGCAATAAACGACCATTAAAGCAGCTTTTGTCGGAAGGTTCCGCCGAAATATAATGTATGTCTAAATATTGCATTTACGTGTCAAACTATCTCTAGACTAATGAATATATAATACTTAAGACTATTCACAAATAAAATGACTATAAAATAATGGGGTCACAACACCTCCCCCCTAAATGAGAGATTTTATAATAATGAAATTGTTAGAAAATTTCGTTCCTGAGTTAAAATATAAATTATGATACAAAATATACATCCTTGTAATTGATACTAATATTTAACAAAAGTATTATGTTCGAAATGATTTTACAAAATTTGCTATGAACTATGTTCTTATTCTATATTATACTAACCTATATAATATTGAAAACTGTTTTTTTTTTTATAATAATTAGGCATTCTAAATCTACTTAGATTCTACTAAAGAAATTTATTACTTATAATAAAACAATATTATTACTTATCTAATTGATCGTCTTGAGGACGTGTGACCAATAGCTCTGCGAGGCGTGTATGATATACCTGGTTGATCGTCCTCAGGGTGATCATCATTATTAATTCTATTAGAAGTTTCACTAGTATACTGAGCTATATATCTATTACTTCTCGGGGATGGTTCAATGGTTTGATTTACCCTTACGCAAATATTTGGTATTATTCCACAACAGGAAGTTTTTCTTATACATTTTGAATATATTTTGTAAACAATAAATAATAATACAACAACAGATACAATGTAAGCTAAAACAGAACCAGAAATATTATATGTTGACAAAAAATTATTTTTTTCAAGATTTTCTGTTAGCTTTTCTATGTCGTCTAGTTTATGGCTAGCGATGTTCAGTTCAGGAATGTGCTTTGAAAGAGTCTTATAATTTTCGTTTATTAAAATTTCTGTCAGGTTAATGTTATTATTTTTTATTTTTTCACAACAGTCCTCACAATTTCTAATGGCGGAACAAACTCACTAAATATTTTCGACTGAAAGGCATTACCGTGAGGCACGAGCATCGTTGAAACACTATACGCTTTACACTGTTTTCCTATGGTGACACTGCCGCAATTTTTTAAAATAACGTCTACTGGTTTATTTTGATTAATACATGAAATGGTTAATGATTCAGGGCAAGGCACTGCAAACAGCCAAGTATTAGTTGTAAGTAACTGAATAAAGATACCTCTATTAGAATTTAATATATGTTTTTCGCATACTTCTGGAATTTTATTTGTTACTTGAAGTAACTTCATTTCACAGTTTTCCACTAAATGAGCCAATGAAACTGGTTTTTGTTGCTGACAAATCATTTTATCATCCGTTATTTTTATAAATTTATTATATTCGAGATCAGAGAAAGTTATGAACTGCTGTTTTGTTTCGTCTATTGCAATGTATTTAGAAGATGGTTGAATCAAAACAAATTGATTAGTGGCTAATAGCTTAGGAAAAGGCGATACCTTATATAGGTAGAATAATTGTGCTTCAACTAAAGGAATATTAATTATATAAATTAAATGATTATTTTCAAAGTAAACTTTTAGTTCAATCGTTTTTAATATAAGATTAGAATGCATTATATCAAGAGGCACAGCAAAATCTAAACCATGGGGAAGAGAATCCGTAACTTGTTTTAGTTCATCAATTAGGCGAACTGGTGTTAAAATTGCTGGGTGTAATAAACCCTTTTTGGCAATAAGAATTGCATTAATCAAAGTCATTACTTCGAGTTGTAGTTGATGTAACATCATATTTGTCAGCGTAATGTGTTCTTCTAGATTGCCTTTTAAGTCTAAAAATTTAATATCTTTTTGTTCTTTTTCTAATTGTTTGGAAAGAATTTTAACATTATTTTTTAAAATGTTTTCATTAAAATCTAAGGTTCCAATAGTATTGTTGAAATTTGTTAGTGTAGACTTGACAACTTTAGTTTGCTCTTTCAAAAGAGCTAATGCTGAACCCTCATTTTGCGATAAATCTGAAATTTTGCTATCATAATATTTCGCGTCTTCTTCGTCTAAAGTACCGAATAGAATTTTTGTAGCCTTTCCGATAATATTGAACCATCCTCGTTTATTTCTACTTAAAGTACTATAACCTATCAATTGATGTAAAGTTTCTAAATCTGAGCTAATTTTATCAAAATTATATTTAGTTGACTTTAAAAACGTGTCACAAATGGATAAGTGGTACTGAAAATTTTTATGATTACATAATTCAGAGGTTATTTTATTGTAGTTTTTTAGAGAAAGAAGTTTATTTATAATGTTGTTAAAATCTACATATGTAATTAGCTTCCATTTGTTATTATAGAGTCGCAGTTCTCCAAGTTTTTCAAAGTGTATTCCTGGGTTGTGGTCGTAATATGTGACATTATAATCGTCGCTATTATCAGAACGAAAGGTATTCAGAGATATAGTGATACTGAGTAGTATTATTCTGAAATAGGAGAAAACATAAAATTTAAAAATACTATCTACATACATTTATATTTTAAATTATTTTCTATAATACATTTATACATGTTTTTTTTTTTTTTTTTTTTTGCTTTGTGTTAATCATAAAACTGTTTTAATCTATTGGCATGGACGCATTGTTTGTTTTTGCCTTTCTGTATTATAAAATTAACGTCAGAAGTTTTATCTATTATTATATAAGGTCCAATCCATAAGGATGTGAGTTTTTTGCTTCTGCCTCTTCGCACTGATTCGTCATAAAGTAGCACCTTATCACCTATTTTAAAATCTCTAATTTTGCAATTTTTATCGTAATTTTGTTTTGAAACGCTTTTACTTTTCAATAGATTTTCTTTAGCCAATTGGCTAGAATATTGTAATTTTTGTTTAAGATTGGCAACAAAATCATCATATGTGTATTGAGTTTTCATAGGTTGAATAATTGAAGTAGGTAAATTAGGGGTATGGCCAAATAAAAGTTCAAAAGGTGAAAAGTGGGTTGCAGTATGCGGAGTTGTATTATAAGTAAATGTTGCAAATGGAATCCAGCTATCCCAGTCTTCCTGACTATCTTTGATAAAATGTCTTAAATACTCCTCTAAGACTCTATGAGAACGTTCTAAAGCTCCGTTGGATTCTGGATGATAACTAGTAGTTTGAACCTTTTTTATTTTTAAAAGTTTGCAAGTATTTTTAAAGATTTCACTTAAAAAATTTGAACCTTGATCGGTAATTAGAGTTTCAGGTAGTCCATATAGACAAATTATTTTCGTTACGAAGTAATAAGCTACTGTTGAGGCTTCTTGATTTTTTATAGGGACATTAATATTATACTTTGTCAGGTCATCTTGGAAGGTAAGAATATATTTGTTACCTGCTTCCGTTTCAGGTAAGGGACCAACAATATCGAGAAAACATCTTTCAAAAGGTTTAGTCGCGGTTGAAGTTATGACCATTGGCATTTTTGTTTTTCGCGATAATTTGTTTTTTTGACAGATTCACATTTTTTTATAAATCTTTTTACGTCTTTTTTCATGCCTCTCCAGGTATAAAATTGGGATAATTTTTTATGTGTACGGGCAATTCCTTGATGACCGCCTAAAGGAGAGTTGTGGAATTCTTCTAATAAGGTTTCCTTTTCAGATTCAGAGGGTTTTATTAAATTATTATTGTAAACTGTTATATCTACATTAGAGTTTTTAAAAATATATCTTATCATGGGATAAATAATTTCCCATTTTACTAACGGGTTGTAATGATATTTAATAAATGACAATTTAAGTTTTTTGTTACTTACAAGATTTTTTAACTTTAGTAGACAAGACCATATATTTTCATAATTTGTGTCATTTAACATATTTTCATTATCATTGAGTAAAAATATATTACAGTCGTTGTTTTGGTACTGAGAGACGGAAGGTATTTTTAAATCGTTTTGAACGTTGTATGATGCAAGAAATTGTTTAATCTGATTATTTTGTTCCAAAATATTAAATTGCTCTTTGTTAAAAAATTTGGGAAAAAATAATATTATAGGATCTGAATTATTTATCTGAAATAAATTAGCGTTGTTTTCTTTTAATTTTGTGTTAATAACAATATGTGTTTGCAGATAATTTAAAAATTTTTGATAATCTGTTATCATGTCAGCGTTTATCGTTTTTAATCATTCTACTTAAGGCATCAGCATTTGTATTTAACTTTCCGGCCTTATAAATAATTTCGAAATTGTATTCTTCCAATTTTAACCTAAATCTTGTAAGACGCGACCCAGGGTCTTTTATGTTAAATACATAAAGTAAAGGTTTATGATCCGTAACTATCTTAAAATTTGTTCCAAAAACATATGGTCGAAAATGTCTAACTGCCCAAACAATTGCCGCTAATTCTTTCTCTGTCGTTGAGTAGTTTTGTTCGGCTTTATTAAGAGTTCTACTAGCATAAGCTATAGGTCGATCATTATTAACTTTTCCTTGTGATAAAATTGCACCAATCGCATAATTACTTGCGTCGGTAGTTATAATGAATTCTTTTGAAAAATCTGGGTACTGTAGTACAGGAGGAGAAGTAATGTTATTTTTAAGCGTTTGAAATGAAATATCACAAGCATGGTCCCATTTAAATTCCGTATCTTTCTTGAGCAATTTGGTAAGAGGTTTTGAAATTTTCGCAAAATCCTTTATAAATTTTCGATAATATCCGACAAGCCCTAAAAATGATTTTACCTCTTTTTGATTTACTGGTTGAGGAAACTGTAAAACACATTCTACTTTTGAAGGATCAGGTTTGATGCCATAATCTGTTATAATGTGACCTAGATACAAACATTCTTTTCTTAAAAATTCACATTTTAATGGTTGAAGCTTTAAATTATGCTCCCGAAACCGTTCAAATACCTCAATTAACCTTTCATTATGTTCTTTTAAATTATTAGCATAAATTACGACATCATCTAAATAAATAAAACATTTTATGCCACTAAGACCGCTTAAGACCGCATTCATTAACCTCTGAAAGGTTGCCGGAGCTCCTTTTAGGCCAAAAGGCATCCTATTGTAAACAAAATGCCCCGTAGAAGTACTAAAAGCTGTCTTATTTTTATCATTTTCGTCCATTTGAACCTGATGAAATCCATTGGCTAAATCTAAAGTTGTAAAATAATGCGATTTTCCTAATTGGTCTAAAATATCTGTAATATTAGGTAATGGAAATGCATCCCCTGCAGTTATTTCATTAATTTTTCTAAAATCTACGACCACGCGAAATTTAGGTAAACCTGATGAATCAGTTTTTTTAGGAACTACTAATAAGGGACTATTCCAAGGACTGTAAGACGGAGAAATTATTCCATCCTTTAACATTGCATCGGTTTGTTCTTTTATAACCTCCCGATGTTGAAAAGGTAATCTATAGGGTTTAATATTAATAGGTCCCTTAGTAGGGTCTGTAGAAATTTTATGTTTTATTGTGTTTGTACAAGAGAGTTTATCACCTTCTAAATAAAAAATATCGATAAAATTTTCACAAATTTCTAGAAGTGAGTTAGTTTCCTCGACATTTAATCCTTCTAAGTTGAGAGAATGTTTCAATTTTTCTAAACGTTCAAAGTAATTTATATTCGTGTTATTTTCAATATTATTATTATTATGACTAAGCTCTATAATGTCAAATTCACCTTTAGTGATAGGTTGTACGTTAACTCTGGGTAACGCAATTGTTAAGGGTTCATTAGATATATTTAAAATACTAATTAAACATTTATGATTATGTACTTTGGTCAAAGAAGAACCTATATAGAGATTTTCAGCAAGTTGTTTCGATTTTACGATACCTTCAGTACCTGAAACGTTGGCCAAAGCATAAGTTATCATTTCACATCTTGGGGGTATAGTCGTTAAAGTCTCTGAAGGCAAAATCTTAAAGCAATTGTCCTCAAAATAAACAGTTTCTTCTTCATAATTAATTTTAGTTTTATATTTTTGCAAAAAATCGCGGCCTAAAATTCCGTCATTTTTTATAGGAATGCTATCTGGTACGATATGAAAAGGATGAATTAATATTTTATTATCTTTTAATTGGATTGTTACATTATATAGACCTTTCGTAAAAACCGGTTCTTTACTTATACCTTTTAGTTCAATAATACAGTTTTGATCTAGCTTTGAATAGTCTTGTAAAATCGACTCCTTTAATAAACAAACATCAGCCCCTGTATCTAACAAAATTTGCAATTCTGACTTTTTAGTGCCCAATGAAGTTATTTCAATTATATCTAACTGTTTACAATTATTAGAGAATAATACTGACTTAGGAGACATATTATTTGAATTATTACGAGTTGGTTTGATTTTAATATGTTCTAGTGGATTCTTATTATTTGAACAGCTACTGTTTATACTGATTGAACTTTTTACGAAGCGCTTGGCGGGCTGTTCACAACCAAGGCTTCGTTGTCGTTTCCCGAAAATTCTTGGACAGATGTAGTTGGTTGTGGAGGAGAAATACTAAGATTGTGTTGGAGGCTACTGGGGGGTAGAGACGTTATAGTTTGTATTTGATGAGAATTATTGACAGGTTCATTATTATAGTTAGGACGGTATCGTCGCTGTTGTTGAGGTATCTCTGAAAGCATTTGAGGTCTGTTTGAACTACGGGGATTGGTATAATTTTGACGATAATTGTTCCCATTATAATTATTGTTAAAATTTCGTGAATTTGTATTTTGATTGTAATTATGATTATCGTTTCCCCTGTAAGAAAAATTACTTCTAGCATTAATAGGTTGTTCCCCGTTATAATTTTGCCCATTTGAAGAATTTGCGTTAAAATGTTGTTGTGGACTGAAGCTTTGATAATTAGGATTATTAAAATTATTTCTTCCCATATTTTGTTCATATTGTATAAGTTGCCTACATTGAGAAGTTATATGATTATTTTTATGACAGAACATACACAAAAGTTTAGGATTTTGGTTATTAAAATTTCTATTTCCCTGACCCACAAAACCTACATTTTTAAAATTTGAATTTTTTGCTCTAACGTTGTTTTCGAGTTCCATTTCGATTGCTAATGATAATGCCCTGTCTAAATCTGTTGTGTTTTCAGCAATTACTCGAATTTGTATTTTTTCATCATTTAGCCCTTGTCTAAACGTGTTTACTAAAATTGACTCTAAATTTTCTATTAATACCTTAGCAGAATTATGTTCATAATTTAAATGACAAGTTTCTTTATATTTATTATGCAGGTATCTTAATCTATCTCCATATTCTGTAACGGTTTCCCTAAAGTTTTGTTTTATATTCATTATTTGAGTTAAAAAATGAGAAGGCGGTCTTTTATCCGTAAACTGTTCTAAAAGAAAATCTCTAATTTCGTCCCAATTTAAAAATTCTTTATATTGTGTCACCTCTTGAGCTTTACCTTTTAATTTAGTACCAAAAATTAATTTAGCTAATTTATTTTTTTCATTTTCTTTCACAATATGCATTACTGTCACACAGTTTTTTAGAAAAAATTGAAGAGAATTTCCATCGCCGTAGCCGTCAAATGAATTTATTAAATTTAATACATCAATTGCATCTTTTCCTTCAGCCATTTTTTTGTTTGTTAAAATTATAAAGATTAAATACTAATAAAAATTTTGGGTAAAAATTTAAATATAGATAAGTTATACGGTCGATTATTCAATTACTTTTTCAACACACAACGTATTTGCAGTACCTTTCACAAAATAAATATATCTATATAATTTCAAAAATGCATAACATATAAAAAAAACAAATAGTGTCACCACAACAGGAAAATAAAAGAAAAAAACTTACAGCTTCATCCTTAGTTAGCTGGAACGTAAGGCGAATTTCCTCGTTTTCTTTCTTCTTCTCGAAACTTGTTGCGTACTGGGCGCTCCTCCAAGTCTGTTGAAACTTCCTGTCTTTGGTATACCGATGTGGTTTAACTGGTGTGATTCCTGCTGCGTTCTAGGCGCTCCTTCAGAAAACACGGGGTAGTATATCCAGATCCGCTGCCACCAATGTTATGTTTTAATATTTTTATTACTCGCCGAATGCCACCACTGTTATGATTTAATAATTTTAGTATTTTGTATTAGCACTGGTAGTAAATGTAAACACTTCAACTTGTTTCAAATCTCTCTATTATCTTCTGTACAAGAGGGACACTTCTTACTTCTAACAAATCTTTACTCTTACTGTGTCTACTGACTTAATTCTACTGACAATATAGTACTGACATAATGACTGACCTGCTCTATACTGACTACCTAGAACTTATTTTTATATGAATTCCCTAATTTGAGATGCAGTGGCGTATCTGTAAAATTGATTAAAAAAGGTGTCTATAAAAGTAATTTGGGGAGTATTTGCTACGCCACTGCTTACTGTACTACAATGGTTTCTTTTAATGTTTTTATAGCTGAACCTTCCCAAGCTTTATCGACATAGTGTAAATGAGTTTATGATAGGTTTTTTCGGGCATAATAATATTTGGGGCGGAAGAACGTGCATAAAATAGAATTTGAAGTAGAATTTAAAATACATATTGTTTACTTAGAATTTCCCTTGCAATAAACGACCATTAAAGCAGCTTTTGTCGGAAGGTTCCGCCGAAATATAATGTATGTCTAAATATTGCATTTACGTGTCAAACTATCTCTAGACTAATGAATATATAATACTTAAGACTATTCACAAATAAAATGACTATTAAATAATGGTAAAGAGATGAACTGTTAAAATTGGGTTACGAAGTCATGATAGCGGAACAAAACGGCGGCCTAATAAAATATTGTAATCGCCAAAAAATCAACCTTCCAGGTGTTCCTGGAGTTTTCACATTTTAGCGTCTCTAGATGTCAAAAAACACGCTTTTTCAATTCTGTCGGTCTGTCTCTCGGTATATCTCTATGTCTGTCACTTCGTGGCATCGCTAAAAAATACTTATCCTATTGACGTCAAATTTTGGTAAAAATCTAATATGGCGGAACAAAATAGTTGGCCTAGTAAATTGGTAGAATATATTATTAAAAAACTATTTATACAATTTACTTCAAATTTTTCAAAAAAAAAATAAGTGTTACCACCGAACATCAACAAGACAAGATGTAGCACAGTCCGTCGGAGCTTTTATGTTGACCTTACAATAACGCGCCGATGAATCCGAGATTGATGCAAACCGCTAGCTATTAAAACGAATAAACGTTCACTTACCGGGATGATTTAAAAACGAGTTTAAAATCGTCTAGCCATAATTGTTATTGTCCCCTATTTTGCTTTGTATGTATTAAAAAAAAGGGGGAAAACGTTAAATTGTTTAATTGATAGATCTAGATAATAGATATAATTATAAAAAGTACTGTTTGTAAAAATTAAGGAAAAAAGGAAATTAATTGTTACAAATTTGAATCCTAGAAGGCGGAACAAAATGGCGGCTTAATAAAGTATTTATAAATTCAGCCTAAAAAAAATCTAATTGTGGTATAGAGATAAACTAGTAAATTAAATATGTAAAACCTTCTCAGGTTTTACGTATTTTCAGGTTTTAACGTCCCTAGATGCCAAAAAAAATGTTTCATCAATTCCTTCAATCCGTCTGTCAGTTTGCCTGCCGATCTGTCAGTTTGCGACATAGCTTAAAAGCTACTCATCAGATTGGCTTCCATCTTAGGTAAAAATTAAAGGTCATATGGTGATGACCTGGTAATACTTTGATAAAAATCCAATATGCCGGAACAAGATGGCGGACTAGTGAAACGTTAAAAAAAACTATTACTAAAAAACTAATTATCCATTTTCCTAAAATTTTGCATAAAAACTGAACTAGTAATATTTTAGTATGAATATAAGATAGCAAAACAAAATAGTGGCGTAATAAAATATTTAAAAAATCGGCATGAAAAAAACTACTTATTATTTCAAATTTCGTGCAAGCATTAAGTGTAATAGAGATAAACTGGTAAAGTTGTGACACGAATTCAAGATGGTGGAACAAAATGGCGGCTAATATATATTTTTTAAATCAACTTAATTATTCAATTGACGTTAAGTTTTGAAGACAAATTAAGTGTGATATAGGGATACACGAAACTGGCACGAATTCAACATGTTCTAACAACATGTCGGTGTAATACTTCTTGAATTTATGTTTAATTATGCCCAAAAATCCAGTGTGGCATAGGTAGAAACTAGTAAAATATTGGTAAGAATCCAATATGATTATATGATGGAATAAAATGGCACCCAATAAAAATGTTTAAAAGAATAATGACTATTATACTGAACTAAATTGAACCACTCATTACTATTCCTAATAAAAGAAAATATTCATAACGAGGCAAGTTCCGGGTAAAGAAAATTTAGCGTTTTTTTAATCGATAGCCAGTAATGTAAATACAACAGCTTTGTCGTCCGTACTTGAAAGATTTATATAGTCGCATCCAAACATTTTTAAAGAACTATTTTTTGTCAATATTGGTACATCGATATTTTTATATTCGTCGATCATATTAGGAGTTACATTAAGCAAAACTTGCTGGATGCAATTTACACAAAATATTTTTGAGTAAATAATAATTTCTTGAATGCGTTACAAAATTGTATTGGGGTTGAATTTCCCGAGTTTTCACAACAATTTCTTATCAGACAAAAAAAAAATTCGAGGCAATCCTCATTAAGGTTTCTTCTTAAAAGAAATGAATAATTTACACAATTTAAAGTTTCCCGTAAAGATAGAACAGAGTTAATCGTAATTTCTCGGCCATTTACCAAACACAAAACAGTAAGTAAATTGGTAAATGCTTAATTTCTTATAACAAAACAAAAAATAGTCTCACGCCGCTCGCCGTCAAATATAAAGACAATTGGTATATTTCAATACTTTACTCCACGACGGCCAACAGGGTTTATGCATCTCGCCCCGCAGCGACTTCCAGGAATCGAAAAACATAGCATCCGATATTCAAGTGAGATAGGCACAACATATATATATATATATATATATATATATATATATATATATATATATATATATAAATTTACACAAAATATTTTGTGTAAATTGCATCCAACAAGTTTTGCTTAATGTAACTCCTGATATGATCGACGAATATAAAAATATCGATGTACCAATATTGACAAAAAATAGTTCTTTAAAAGTGTTTGGATGCGACTATATAAATCTTTCAAGTACGGACGACAAAGCTGTTGTATTTACATTACTGGCTATCGATTAAAAAAACGCTAAATTTTCTTTACCCGGAACTTGCCTCGTTATGAATATTTTCTTTTATTAGGAATAGTAATGAGTGGTTCAATTTAGTTCAGTATAATAGTCATTATTCTTTTAAACATTTTTATTGGGTGCCATTTTATTCCATCATATAATCATATTGGATTCTTACCAATATTTTACTAGTTTCTACCTATGCCACACTGGATTTTTGGGCATAATTAAACATAAATTCAAGAAGTATTACACCGACATGTTGTTAGAACATGTTGAATTCGTGCCAGTTTCGTGTATCCATATATCACACTTAATTTGTCTTCAAAACTTAACGTCACATCTTTAACATCATTAACATCTTGAATTCGTGTCACAACTTTACCAGTTTATCTCTATTACACTTAATGCTTGCACGAAATTTGAAATAATAAGTAGTTTTTTTAATGCCGATTTTTTAAATATTTTATTACGCCACTATTTTGTTTTGCTATCTTATATTCATACTAAAATATTACTAGTTCAGTTTTTATGCAAAATTTTAGGAAAATGGATAATTAGTTTTTTAGTAATAGTTTTTTTTAACGTTTCACTAGTCCGCCATCTTGTTCCGGCATATTGGATTTTTACCAAAGTATTACCAGGTCATCACCATATGACCTTTAATTTTTACCTAAGATGGAAGCCAATCTGATGAGTAGCTTTTAAGCTATGTCGCAAACTGACAGATCGGCAGGCAAACTGACAGACGGATTGAAGGAATTGATGAAACATTTTTTTTGGCATCTAGGGACGTTAAAACCTGAAAATACGTAAAACCTGAGAAGGTTTTACATATTTAATTTACTAGTTTATCTCTATACCACAATTAGATTTTTTTTAGGCTGAATTTATAAATACTTTATTAAGCCGCCATTTTGTTCCGCCTTCTAGGATTCAAATTTGTAACAATTAATTTCCTTTTTTCCTTAATTTTTACAAACAGTACTTTTTATAATTATATCTATTATCTAGATCTATCAATTAAACAATTTAACGTTTTCCCCCTTTTTTTTAATACATACAAAGCAAAATAGGGGACAATAACAATTATGGCTAGACGATTTTAAACTCGTTTTTAAATCATCCCGGTAAGTGAACGTTTATTCGTTTTAATAGCTAGCGGTTTGCATCAATCTCGGATTCATCGGCGCGTTATTGTAAGGTCAACATAAAAGCTCCGACGGACTGTGCTACATCTTGTCTTGTTGATGTTCGGTGGTAACACTTATTTTTTTTTTGAAAAATTTGAAGTAAATTGTATAAATAGTTTTTTAATAATATATTCTACCAATTTACTAGGCCAACTATTTTGTTCCGCCATATTAGATTTTTACCAAAATTTGACGTCAATAGGATAAGTATTTTTTAGCGATGCCACGAAGTGACAGACATAGAGATATACCGAGAGACAGACCGACAGAATTGAAAAAGCGTGTTTTTTGACATCTAGAGACGCTAAAATGTGAAAACTCCAGGAACACCTGGAAGGTTGATTTTTTGGCGATTACAATATTTTATTAGGCCGCCGTTTTGTTCCGCTATCATGACTTCGTAACCCAATTTTAACAGTTCATCTCTTTATCACATTTAATTCTTGCGCAAAATTTGAATTCAATCTAGTAAGGGATTTTTCAGGTTGATTTCTTTAATATTTTATTAAGCCGCCATCTTGGATTGCTACCAAAATTTTACCGGTTGATTGCTACGTAATACTTAACTTTTTGGCAAAATTTGAAGTAAATTGAATAATTAGTTTTCTAGTAACAATTTTGTTAACATTTGACTAGGAAAGTAGTGAAAAGTTATTGTTCTGCCATATTGGCTTTTTGTTGTGACCCCATTATTTAATAGTCATTTTATTTGTGAATAGTCTTAAGTATTATATATTCATTAGTCTAGAGATAGTTTGACACGTAAATGCAATATTTAGACATACATTATATTTCGGCGGAACCTTCCGACAAAAGCTGCTTTAATGGTCGTTTATTGCAAGGGAAATTCTAAGTAAACAATATGTATTTTAAATTCTACTTCAAATTCTATTTTATGCACGTTCTTCCGCCCCAAATATTATTATACCCGAAAAAACCTATCATAAACTCATTTACACTATGTCGATAAAGCTTGGGAAGGTTCAGCTATAAAAACATTAAAAGAAACCATTGTAGTACAGTAAGCAGTGGCGTAGCAAATACTCCCCAAATTACTTTTATAGACACCTTTTTTAATCAATTTTACAGATACGCCACTGCATCTCAAATTAGGGAATTCATATAAAAATAAGTTCTAGGTAGTCAGTATAGAGCAGGTCAGTCATTATGTCAGTACTATATTGTCAGTAGAATTAAGTCAGTAGACACAGTAAGAGTAAAGATTTGTTAGAAGTAAGAAGTGTCCCTCTTGTACAGAAGATAATAGAGAGATTTGAAACAAGTTGAAGTGTTTACATTTACTACCAGTGCTAATACAAAATACTAAAATTATTAAATCATAACAGTGGTGGCATTCGGCGAGTAATAAAAATATTAAAACATAACATTGGTGGCAGCGGATCTGGATATACTACCCCGTGTTTTCTGAAGGAGCGCCTAGAACGCAGCAGGAATCACACCAGTTAAACCACATCGGTATACCAAAGACAGGAAGTTTCAACAGACTTGGAGGAGCGCCCAGTACGCAACAAGTTTCGAGAAGAAGAAAGAAAACGAGGAAATTCGCCTTACGTTCCAGCTAACTAAGGATGAAGCTGTAAGTTTTTTTCTTTTATTTTCCTGTTGTGGTGACACTATTTGTTTTTTTTATATGTTATGCATTTTTGAAATTATATAGATATATTTATTTTGTGAAAGGTACTGCAAATACGTTGTGTGTTGAAAAAGTAATTGAATAATCGACCGTATAACTTATCTATATTTAAATTTTTACCGAAAATTTTTATTAGTATTTAATCTTTATAATTTTAACAAACAAAAAAATGGCTGAAGGAAAAGATGCAATTGATGTATTAAATTTAATAAATGCATTTGACGGCTACGGCGATGGAAATTCTTTTCAATTTTTTCTAAAAAACTGTGACGCAGTAATGCATATTGTGAAAGAAAATGAAAAAAATAAATTAGCTAAATTAATTTTTGGTACTAAATTAAAAGGTAAAGCTCAAGAGGTGACACAATATAAAGAATTTTTAAATTGGGACGAAATTAGAGATTTTCTTTTAGAACAGTTTACGGATAAAAGACCGCCTTCTCATTTTTTAACTCAAATAATGAATATAAAACAAAACTTTAGGGAAACCGTTACAGAATACGGAGATAGATTAAGATACCTGCATAGTAAATATAAAGAAACTTGTCATTTAAATTATGAACATAATTCTGTTAAGGTATTAATAGAAAATTTAGAGTCAATTTTAGTAAACACGTTTAGACAAGAGCTAAATGATGAAAAAATACAAATTCGAGTAATTGCTGAAAACACAACAGATTTAGACAGGGCATTATCATTAGCAATCGAAATGGAACTCGAAAACAACGTTAGAGCAAAAAATTTAAATTTTAAAAATGTTAGTTTTGTGGGTCAGGGAAATAGAAATTTTAATAACCAAAATCCTAAACTTTTATGTATGTTCTGTCATAAAAATAATCATATAACTTCTCAATGTAGGCAACTTATACAATATGAACAAAATATAGGAAGAAATAATTTTAATAATCCTAATTATCAAAGCTTCAGTCCACAACAACATTTTAACGCAAATTCTTCAAATGGGCAAAATTATAACGGGGAACAACCTATTAATGCTAGAAGTAATTTTTCTTATAGGGGAAACGATAATCATACTTACAATCTAAATACAAATTCACGAAATTTTAACAATAATTATAATGGGAACAATTATCGTCAAATTTATACCAATCCCCGTAGTTCAAACAGACCTCAAATGCTTTCAGAGATACCTCAACAACAGCGACGATACCGTCCTAACTATAATAATGAACCTGTCAAAAATTCTCATCAAATGCAAACTATAACGTCTCTACCCCCCAGTAGCCTCCAACACAATCTTAGTATTTCTCCTCCACAACCAACTACATCTGTCCAAGAATTTTCGGGAAACGACAACGAAGCGTTGGTTGTGAACAGCCCGCCAAGCGCTTCGTAAAAAGTTCAATCAGTATAAACAGTAGCTGTTCAAATAATAAGAATCCACTAGAACATATTAAAATCAAACCAACTCGTAATAATTCAAATAATATGTCTCCTAAGTCAGTATTATTCTCTAATAATTGTAAACAGTTAGATATAATTGAAATAACTTCATTGGGCACTAAAAAGTCAGAATTGCAAATTTTGTTAGATACAGGGGCTGATGTTTGTTTATTAAAGGAGTCGATTTTACAAGACTATTCAAAGCTAGATCAAAACTGTATTATTGAACTAAAAGGTATAAGTAAAGAACCGGTTTTTACGAAAGGTCTATATAATGTAACAATCCAATTAAAAGATAATAAAATATTAATTCATCCTTTTCATATCGTACCAGATAGCATTCCTATAAAAAATGACGGAATTTTAGGCCGCGATTTTTTGCAAAAATATAAAACTAAAATTAATTATGAAGAAGAAACTGTTTATTTTGAGGACAATTGCTTTAAGATTTTGCCTTCAGAGACTTTAACGACTATACCCCCAAGATGTGAAATGATAACTTATGCTTTGGCCAACGTTTCAGGTACTAAAGGTATCGTAAAATCGAAACAACTTGCTGAAAATCTCTATATAGGTTCTTCTTTGACCAAAGTACATAATCATAAATGTTTAATTAGTATTTTAAATATATCTAATGAACCCTTAACAATTGCGTTACCCAGAGTTAACGTACAACCTATCACTAAAGGTGAATTTGACATTATAGAGCTTAGTCATAATAATAATAATATTGAAAATAACACGAATATAAATTACTTTGAACGTTTAGAAAAATTGAAACATTCTCTCAACTTAGAAGGATTAAATGTCGAGGAAACTAACTCTCTTCTAGAAATGTGTGAAAATTTTATCGATATTTTTTATTTATAATATACATATACACAATAAAACATAAAATTTCTACAGACCCTACTAAGGGACCTATTAATATTAAACCCTATAGATTACCTTTTCAACATCGGGAGGTTATAAAAGAACAAACCGATGCAATGTTAAAGGATGGAATAATTTCTCCGTCTTACAGTCCTTGGAATAGTCCCTTATTAGTAGTTCCTAAAAAAACTGATTCATCAGGTTTACCTAAATTTCGCGTGGTCGTAGATTTTAGAAAAATTAATGAAATAACTGCAGGGAATGCATTTCCATTACCTAATATTACAGATATTTTAGACCAATTAGGAAAATCGCATTATTTTACAACTTTAGATTTAGCCAATGGATTTCATCAGGTTCAAATGGACGAAAATGATAAAAATAAGACAGCTTTTAGTACTTCTACGGGGCATTTTGTTTACAATAGGATACCTTTTGGCCTAAAAGGAGCTCCGGCAACCTTTCAGAGGTTAATGAATGCGGTCTTAAGCGGTCTTAGTGGCATAAAATGTTTTATTTATTTAGATGATGTCGTAATTTATGCTAATAATTTAAAAGAACATAATGAAAGGTTAATTGACGTATTTGAACGGTTTCGGGAGCATAATTTAAAGCTTCAACCATTAAAATGTGAATTTTTAAGAAAAGAATGTTTGTATCTAGGTCACATTATAACAGATTATGGCATCAAACCTGATCCTTCAAAAGTAGAATGTGTTTTACAGTTTCCTCAACCAGTAAATCAAAAAGAGGTAAAATCATTTTTAGGGCTTGTCGGATATTATCGAAAATTTATAAAGGATTTTGCGAAAATTTCAAAACCTCTTACCAAATTGCTCAAGAAAGATACGGAATTTAAATGGGACCATGTTTGTGATATTTCATTTGAAACGCTTAAAAATAATATTACTTCTCTTCCTGTACTACAGTACCCAGATTTTTCAAAAGAATTCATTATAACTACCGACGCAAGTAATTATGCGATTGGTGCAATTTTATCACAAGGAAAAGTTAATAATGATCGACCTATAGCTTATGCTAGTAGAACTCTTAATAAAGCCGAACAAAACTACTCAACGACAGAGAAAGAATTAGCGGCAATTGTTTGGGCAGTTAGAAATTTTCGACCATATGTTTTTGGAACAAATTTTAAGACAGTTACGGATCATAAACCTTTACTTTATGTATTTAACATAAAAGACCCTGGGTCGCGTCTTACAAGATTTAGGTTAAAATTGGAAGAATACAATTTCGAAATTATTTATAAGGCCGGAAAGTTAAATACAAATGCTGATGCCTTAAGTAGAATGATTAAAACGGTAAACGCTGACATGATAACAGATTATCAAAAATTTTTAAATTATCTGCAAACACATATTGTTATTAACACAAAATTAAAAGAAAACAACGCTAATTTATTTCAGATAAATAATTCAGATCCTATAATATTATTTTTTCCCAAATTTTTTAACAAAGAGCAATTTAATATTTTGGAACAAAATAATCAGATTAAACAATTTCTTGCATCATACAACGTTCAAAACGATTTAAAAATACCTTCCGTCTCTCAGTACCAAAACAACGACTGTAATATATTTTTACTCAATGATAATGAAAATATGTTAAATGACACAAATTATGAAAATATATGGTCTTGTCTACTAAAGTTAAAAAATCTTGTAAGTATCAAAAAACTTAAATTGTCATTTATTAAATATCATTACAACCCGTTAGTAAAATGGAAATTATTTATCCCATGATAAGATATATTTTTAAAAACTCTAATGTAGATATAACAGTTTACAATAATAATTTAATAAAACCCTCTGAATCTGAAACCTTATTAGAAGAATTCCACAACTCTCCTTTAGGCGGTCATCAAGGAATTGCCCGTACACATAAAAAAATTATCCCAATTTTATACCTGGAGAGGCATGAAAAAAGACGTAAAAAGATTTATAAAAAAATGTGAATCTTGTCAAAAAAACAAATTATCGCGAAAAACAAAAATGCGAATGGTCATAACTTCAACCGCGACTAAACCTTTTGAAAGATGTTTTCTCGATATTGTTGGTCCCTTACCTGAAACGGAAGCAGGTAACAAATATATATATATATATATATATATATATATATATATATATATATATATATATATATATATATATATATATATATATATATATATATATTATAGTCCTTCACGGATGAAAAAATACAATGTGTTTTCATTCCGGGTGTACATCCGTTCACTACTGTCGTTCTGAAAAGAACAGTTTTGCTGACGTTTCGCCAAAATCACATCTGGCATTTTCGAAGCTTTCTTTCTCGCGTCCGAATAGAGACTGAGGTGTTGGTGACTGCGACGCTTCCTTTTATAACCCCACTCGGACCGAAGGTTATATCTGCGCAGGCGTTGGTCGTTATTTATGTTTTCCGGATAATGCTGTTGTTGTTGCGCTAATTGCGCTCGAGTTTTTGCGATTTTTGATTTGTCGATTATTGCCTTCCATACTGTTGGTAGTTTTAATGATTCGTCCCTTTTATTCAAATCACCTTGTTTTTCAATTTCTATGGCTTCTCGGATTATTCTGGTTTTATGATGTTCTATATTGGCAATCTCCCTATACCCATCGAAATTTATTTTATGGCCGGTTTCCTGATGATGTAGGAATAAAGCTGAGGTTGTTTGTTTATTTCTGATGCTGAGTTTATTCTCTTCCACTCTTGCTGATATTCGCCTGTTAGTTTGCCCCACGTACAACTTTTCACAGTCCTGGCACGGAATACTGTATACTCCGTGGTTTTACTTGTTGCTTTCCCGGTTCATAATTTTTGTTGTTCGTTGTTCGGGAAACCTGTGCATTAATAGCTTTCTCTATGGTGCGATTTGTGTAGCCATTTTTCTTTAAAGCACTGGATATTACCTTAAGTTCGTTTTGTCTCGTCTGTGTTTTAGTTAATCGCACGGATCTGGATATTAGGGTAGCCACAGCTTGAATTTGTGCTGGGTGATGATGATGATGATGATGATTGATGATGTACACCCGGAATGATAGAAACACATTATATATATATATATATATATATATATATATATATATATATATATATATATATATATATATATATATATATATATATATATATATATATATATATATATATATATATATATATATATATATATATATATATATATATATATATATATATATATATATATATATATATATATATATATATATATATATATATATATATATATATATATATATATATATATATATATATATATATATATATATATATATATATATATTATATATATATATATATATATATATATATATATATATATATATATATATATATATATATATATATATATATATATATATATATATATATATATATATATATATATATATATATATATATATATATATACAGAAAACCCTTTCAAGTTTCATTGCCAAGGTTATATGAACAGCCCACTGTTCAAATGATATGCATTCTAAATATTCTGAGGTTGGAGGTTGGTTGGCTAAAAAAATCAGAACTCTGTTTGCGGCCTCTTTAGTTTTTTCAGTATATATATATAAATATATATATATATATATATATATATATATATATATATATATATATATATATATATATATATATATATATATATATATATATATATATATATATATATACATATATATATATATATATATATATATATATATATATATATATATATATATATATATATAACATATATATATATATATATATATATATATATATATATATATATATATATATATATACAGAAAATAGTTTCATTGCCAAGGTTATATGAACAGCCCACTGTTCAAATGATATGCATTCTAAATATTCTGAGGTTGGAGGTTGGTTGGCTAAAAAAATCAGAATTTTTCAGGTATTGCATATGCAGTTTTTAACTTAAGTAAGTAAAATAAAAACTTTTGTTTTTTTTTTTACTTTTGTATTACATCTTGATGAATATAGGTCGATACCCAGCCAGATAAGGGCTGGTGACTTTACTTTTGCGCCAATCCGAGCATCATATTACACAAAATATTTATAGTTTAATGACTATGTAAAATATTATATTCTAAGCGATTCTTTATAGATCTTTCAAATACATTAAGACCCTACATTATCCCTCTCTTAAGAGAGACGTTTAGAAGAGTTTCAACGATACACCGTGGTTTAAAATATAGAGTAGTAGTGATGAGGTTTCGGACAAACTACACGAAGTAATTCTTCATTAAAAATATATATTGACAAATTTCCAGCAAGTTCTAAAATTTGAATAACACCTGTAAATTATAATAAACGTGTTTATATGACATGACATGTGATTTATATAACATAACAAGTAACATAAAATAAGAGCTGGTAATTTTGGCTTTTCAAACAGGTCGCTGTCAGCCGCATGTCTATAACTACTTGCGAAGTTCGATTATCAGAAAATAAATCTGAGCATCTGTTGTTATTTTATCTTACTTGCCTGTCTAATGGTATTCGTGTAATTTAACTTTTATATTATTTTTATTTTATGTTATTTGCCTGTGTAAATTCACCTTAAAGCTATTAAAAACTTCCATTAGTATACAAAATTCTATTTGTACTAAAATGAAAATGTTGTTTTAAAATATCTGAATTTAGAAAGAAACCTAGATGCCGAACATCAATTGAAAAAAAAAGTGGAGAAATATCATACAGTGTGGACACGAACTATCGGTTAAGACTTTAAAGGTATGATAAAACATCAAGTATCTAAAAAAATATCACAACAAACACTTTTTTGTATTCATGTATAAGTTAAAGTAGATGAGACGATACACAATTATTTATAAATAATTTAAATGCAAATTTTTAAATATTACTGTTCTACAACTTTTTTGGCTAGAAGTGGATAACACCTGTTCTTTATGGCTTTAAATTTTAGGAAGGTGAGTGTGATTTACGTACAAAAATGTAGAAACTGGGAACACTATGGCAAGGTTTAGTTGTCGGTTCAACTGTCACAATTAATTATGTCAGTAAAGGTTAAAGATATCGGGATATGGATTTAGAGGTTTACAAAGCGTATGAAATAAAACAATATTGTACAAAAATTTAAAGTTGTTTAATATAATACGTTATTGCCAAACTATAGAGAAGAGAAAGAGGGCAATAATTTGTAGTTTCGTTTCTCTTTATTTGAATAAAAATAAGACAAAAATAGATTCAAGTAAGTAGAATAAGTCGGAAACTTCATACTTCTTGCGGTTTTTGACCTTTCATAAAAGGACGTTATCAATTCGACCCTATGCATTTTCTGCTTCTCTGGTAAAATGAAAGTATTGTAATTGAATCGTAAAAAGTCACCCTTCGTTTTAGGGACCTAGATGCCAAAAAACATGATTTCTCAATTCCGTCGGTCTATATCTTCGCGACATAGCTAAAATATTTGTTGTACAATTCGATATTATACTTAAACTTATATAATTGAAACGACTTTCCTATAATATTGTATACAGTGCTTTTAAACGAATTATTTAAATAAGAGATGCCGAGACATGCCAATTTTTGTTTGAGGGAGATGTATTTTAATAAAATTTTTAATTATACAAGGTGCTCTCACAAAAGTAGGGTTTGACAAAAGTTCAGTTTTTAAATGAAATACTGTACATTACTATTATATTTTTAAATTCTACAAATAATGCTCTTAATCTATGTTCTATAACTAAATTAAAGTGTCTTCGAAATATTGAAGTTTGATATTTGATATTTTGAATAATTTAACTGCTACTAAATCTAAACGTTTTAAATTTGAGCAAAACGGTTCGGCTTGCACTTTCGTATCCTAGTTTTTGATAATCTGTCGCATCACAGATATTTTTGGTTAAACCGGAAGTTGTGATGTTTTTGTGCTGCGCAAATGTCAAGCATCAACATTTAGAAAACAACTGAATTTAGGCATAAGACATGCCACGTAAAATATCATTGGAATTCATTATAAAATTAAACAATAAAATAACATAGAAGGTATTTAAAAAACTGAATTTTTGTTGCACCTTACTTTCTGAGCGCACCCTATATATTTCGAAATTGTATGAAAACATATCACCTTCAAAATAAAAATAGTGCTGTCTATGTTTTTCTTGTGAGGAGAATTGTCCCAGAAACTGATCGATTCGTTTTGAAATGAAAGCAAATATTTAAGCAAAAAATACATAAGTATTGGTTCTTATCTGACCTAAAAACTCGGGTCGGTAAAAACTATAAACTCCAAAAAATAAAACAAGACAAACGAATTTTCAAAACTAATATAAATAAATGGAAATTTTGATTGTTTAAACATTTAAAGAAATTTGTGCAAAATTCAGGTTTTCTTCAGGTTCTTCAGAGGCTTTAGAGGTGTTACCATGGTCATGGTCGAGGATAACGTATTCTTTGATTTCGTCATCTAGGTTACAATTACTTTTAGTATAAGTTTCTCTTAATAAACTTATGTGTGGATCTGATGTTAAAAGCAAGATGGAAATTAAATCGTTCTTGTTATTTTCTCTAGAGTTTTTTCTGGCCTGTTATATCGTACCTCTTTATGTCTTGCTTCTAACGCCTCTTCGGAAAGTTGTCCTGTGGATGTTGAAAAAGACGAAATTACATCTGTACTATGAACTAGCAACTTATGAATGCTTGCAGGCATGTAATACCAGCTATAATTATCTAGATACAATTTTCTAGTCTCTAAAATTAAGTTATTAAATCTGTCTAAACTAATTTTTTTTCCACAAGAAAGTACTCTTAAAATTAATGCAAATTTTTTAATCAAATCTTCATTTAATTCAGTTATTCAAATAACACATTGCATATGCTTCCGTCCATCGTCATTACCAAACTGTAGGAAATTTTAATTTCAACACTATTTATAGACATGCTGTATTTTTTTAGCTTACTAACTGAATCTGTAATAAATTTTTCTTCACTTTTTATTAAAATTAGATTTTCTTTTGAAAATATTAGATTAATAGGCCTACAACAATGACTCGATGACGTACGGGGATTTTGTCAAATAACTGTTTCTTACTAACTCGACTAGTCTAATTGGCACAAAAGCAACTAGAAACAAAAATTCATCTGTGTTACCATCATTCCCATATTTTTGTTTATATAACCCATGACCGGAACTCCCATCAAATCCTCACTTGCATTCTAACCTTAATGAATTTTTTTGTCGTAATCGCGAACAATTTTCAAAATACTTTCTGAGGTTGAATCGAGAACATATTGTGAATTAACTTCAGTAGAACTTTCCTTCACTGTAATAGTACATAGTAGAAAAGTATTATTATGATGATTGTTTATCACTGATCTCAACTGGTTATATTTTCTTTTTGTAGGATCTAGATCAATAAATAAACTAAGAACTTCTACGCTTAATGAAGTTGTGACTCATCCATAAAACCAACCAATTGTGCTGCATAGGCGATTTCTTGCTTTTATTTTGGTCGATCAAATTTGCGACGCGCCTTTTCTTTGACTTTTCAGAACACTCCACAAATGGCTTAACGGGCCTTGCGCGACTTGATTGGGATGGTAAGGAAGGTTCTTTTTCCCTTAAAACAAATCCCTTTATAACTTTTGATAGGTCAACTACGTTATTTAGCCAATCCTTATCCAAGAATCGACTTTTGATGGGTTTTTATGCCATTTTTCGTTTAGTCTGAGGCCTTTTATTAAATTCTAGGTCTATATATTAGGATATTTCTTAGTACAGGCACCGAACAGTAACAAGACAAGAAGGGGCACAGTCCGTCGGAACTTTTATGTTGTGCTTACAAAAACGCGCCGACGAATCCGAGAAATGCACAGCTGTACAGGTGCCCATGCTTTTACGAGGTTGATGCAAACCGCTAGCGATTAAAAAGAATAAACGTTTACTTACCGGGGTGATTTAAAAACGAGTTTAGAAATATCTATCCATAATTTTTATTGTAACCTATTTTGCTGTATATGTATTGAAATAAAAACGGAATAAACGTCAAGTTGCTTAATTAATAGATCTTAATATAATTATAAAAAGTACTGTCTGTAAAAATTAAGTGAAAATGGAAATTAATTGTTGAAAATTATAATCCAAGATAGCGGAACAAAATGGCGGCTTAATAAAGTATTTAAATATTCAGCCTAAAAAACTAATTGTGATATAGAGATAAACTAGTAAACCTGTGGTACTAATTCAAGATGGCGGAACAAAACTACGGTCAAATAAAATATTTGTAATCGTGACAAAAATCACCTTTTCAGGTTTTACATATTTTCAGGTTTTAACGTTCCTAGATGTCAAAAAATATGTTTCATCAATTCCATCGGTCCGTCTGTCAATTTGTCTGTCGGTCTGTCAGTTCGCGACATAACTTAAAAGCTACTCATCAGATTAATTTCCATTTTAAGCAAAAATTAAGAGTCATAAGGGAATGATCTGGTAATATTTTGGTAAAAATTCAATATGCCGGACTGGTGAAACGTTAAAAAAACTATTACTAAAAAACAAGTTATCCAATTTCCTCAAATTTTGCACAAACTCAAGTGTTACGAATAAACTGGTAACATTTTATATGAATTTTGTATGCATAAAAGATAGCAAAACAAAATGGTGGCCTAATAAAATATTTAAAAATCGGCCTGAAAAAACTACTTATTGGATTAATTTCAAATTTTGTGCAAGCAATAAATGTACAGATAAAGTGGTAAAGTTTTGGCACGAATTCGTGATGGTGGAACAAAATGGCGGCCAATAATTAAATTAAAGTTCAATTGACATTAAATTTTATAGAAAAATTAAATGTGATATAGGGATAAACCTCGGTATAAACTGGCAGAATTCGACACGACGTAACAAAATGCCGGTGTTTGTCAATGTAAAAAGTACTTACTGAATTTATTTTTAATTCTGCCTAAAAATCAAGTGTGGCATAGGTGATACTAGTAAAATATTGAAGAAATCCAATATGATGAAAAAAATGGCATTCAATAAAAATGTTTAAAAGCTAGTAATGACTATTATACTGAACTAAATTGGGTCACTCTTCACTATGCCTAATAAAAGAAAAGATTCATAACGAGGGAAGTTCCGGCTAAAGAAAATTTACCGATTTTTTATAGATAGCCAGTAATGTAAACACTACAGCATTGCCATCCGTACTTAAAAGTTTTATATAGTCGCATGCAAACACTTTTAAAAATGTATTTTTGTCATTGAACATAGATATTTTTATATTCTTCGATTACATCAGGAGTTACATTAACCAAAACTTTATTAATATCTTGGAAACATGTTGCACCTTCAACCTCATTAAGATATTTTTGAGTAAATAATTTCTTGAATGCCTTACAAAATTGTATTAGGGTTGGATTTCTCGAATTTCCGCCACCCACAATTTCTTATCAGGACAAAAAAAAATTCGAGGCAATCCTTATTAAGGTTTCTTGTTAAAAGAAATTAATCATTTTTGCATTTTAAAGTTTCCCATAAAGATAAAACGGACTTAATCGTAATTTTCCAGCCATTTACCAAACACAAAACACTAAGTAAATTGGTAAATGTCTATTTTATTTTTAAAAAAATAAAAAATGTAGTTTCACCCCGCGCGCCGGCAAGTATAAAGACAATTGGTATATATTAATGTTTGGTGGTATATTTCAATACTTTATTATACGACGTACAACCGGTTTATGCATCTCGTCCGGCAGCGGCTTCGAGGGCTCGAAAAAGTATAGCATCCGATAATCGAGTGAGATAGACATATTAAGGGGAGGAGCTTGGAGTGCTTTTTCTTGTCTTGTTAATGTTCGCTGGTACAGGACAATTATCTAAAAATATAAAAAATCTTACCTTTCGCAGTGATCTCCAGTGCATGAGTTAGACAGAAATCAAATGTAGACATAACAACCAATGTGATAAACTTAATAAACCCAATGTATTACGATGTATTTTTGTTTATCTCAATTTAAAGTTAAACAAAAAAGAAAAAAATGTATTTCTAACATCGACATATTTAAACATTTCTCTAGAATCTCGCAGAAAACATATAACCACAATGTTTTCAAAAAAATAAGCTACTTACCTATGCCTCTCGTAGCCATAATTATTTTGCTAAAATCACTTAAATTCTTAAAATGCCACCATTCGTAACTATTTTAATTAATTGTATAATTACAATAACAATGGCAATATACAATTTTGTCAACAACTTTTATTATTTAATTTTCACTTGACCGCAAAGCAAAACACAAAACATTAGTTGTCATTTGTTTATCTGACATCGGTTAACTCGTTTCCATGGAAACGAACCTAATCAAGATACCTTTGAAATTTTATTAATGTCCATAGGAGAACTCACTGTGAGGCGCAATAAAATGGGGGCCAAAAAAAACATTTGTTACTGTGAAACAAAATCACCATCCCAGGTTTTTAATATTTTTACATTTTAGCGTTACTAGTTGGCAAAAAACATGTTTTCTCAATTCCGTCAGCCTGTCTGTCCCTCAGTCAGCTCGCGGCAATAAATAACTACTTACCGATTGACTTTGGTCAAAAATTACAGGTTACGTGGGGAAGAATAAAATGGCGGCCAAATAAAATCTTTAAAAAGTCAAAGTAAAGAAAATCTTTTTCAACTGACTTTAAACTTCGTACAAAAATTAAATGAGATATAGGGATAAACTAGTACGAATTCAGTATGTCGGATCAGAATGGCGGTCTTGAAAATATCAGAGTAAAAACTACTTATACAATTTATTTTAAATTGTGCCCAAAAATCAAGTGTGGCATAAGTGGAAACTGTGAAAATATTGATACGAATCCAATATGCTGGAACATAATGGCGCCCAATGAAAATGTTTCAAATGACAGTATATATATTTCCTTTTTTACAATACCCTTTATTTACTAAATAAGATTTTAAGGAGAGTCTTTTGTCAATGGCTTTTAAAATTAGCTATCCCTGAAATCGTTTCAACTATGGTTGTGGACAAAATCATAAACAAAACAATTTCTTGTATTGAAAGAAATGAACACAAAAGCATTATGATATTTTGGGTTGGTTTATCTAGATCTGTTTTAGTTTTAATTATTCTTTGCTAAGTATCTGCAATTTCAGGCATACAAGTTTGATGTAAATTTACAATTATAACATATTGACTTTAAATAAATTTTGTACAAATGTCGCTAATAATTTTTTGAGATATTATTGACGCGAATATGGAAAACCCTGGAATATCAAGAATCGACTTATTATATTAATAATAGCAATGCATGGGCTATTGAAAAAATGTCTTTGTTTGTTTGCCTGTTTTCTCTATAACACGGAAATTAAACGACGAATTTAAAACAGACTTAAAGCTAGAATGACCAGGGAATTATTTGATTTTAGTTAGATTTTTTGTTTTATTTTCAATTATCTCCAAACTATAACAAGGTTCAAGGATGAGCATATTCTGAGATAGTCAAATGTCTATTAACTCTGACAACATACAGTTTAAATAAAAAATGTTAAGTTTGGGTAGCTCCAGGAACATAATATTCATGGTCAATGAATAGACCGCATTTATTAATTTGGATCTTCAAAAGTGTTGATAAATCTGTTATTGCTTGATTTTTATTTTTTCAGTCCCATTCGGTAGCAGCACAAGGTTATTTAAAAAAATTGGCCTTTAAGCTGAACTTGTTATGTACCTACTTCAATTTTTTAGTTATTACCAAACAACTAAATGGATTCAGAAAATATATTATATATATGTAGTATGTTTAAGTAATATTGTCGGTTCTACAGTTTTTTTTTTACTTATTTTTATTTTTATATTATTAATATTATCATTATTATTAATTTCTTTTGTAATTTTATTTACAGAGCCTATAAAAAATAAATTATGTATTTATTATTTTCCTCCACAAGAAAAGGTTTTATAATAAGTAGTAATAGTAGGATAATAGTAATACTAATAAAAAGTTAAATAAAAGATTTCAGTTAATTATAAAACTACGTACACCGATAGAGTATCTATTAACATTAAAAAAAACGAGAGACATCTGTCAAAAATTCATAATATTAAATCTTATTCCAAATGAAATACCTGACACCGCCCTACCTTTCTGTCTTCCGTGAATAATTATCATAGTAGTCGAATCGGAATTTTCGTTTTTAAGCATTTTTTAACGACAAAATTTTGACTGTATAAAAAAGAATTTTAAAAACATGACGATTCTGGGAAAATCATCTGCCAAGCCGCACCTAATGTAATTAAGAAAACACTAACTGAATTCTTGAGTCTAGAATGACCCTTGTTTGCGCGCTTTCATAAAGTTAATTAAAGTTATTGGTCTTAAATAGAAGGAAGTATTTATATGAGTCGTTTGTGCAAGTGCAAACTCTAAACAATTGCCCAACGCTAGCCTTAGTACTTATGAAAGTTGTCTTGTTTAAAACAGACGAGAATATACTTGTTATATAGTTTTAACAAAAAGGAAAACATTTACATCGGATATTAACTAATTAAAAAAACACTGGAAAATTTAAACTAGCATATATTACGACTAAAATATTATATAGTGGATCTATTTACATTGCTCACCAATTTTGACACCCTATTAGTTTTAATTATACATTCTTTTAAAGAAAATGTACACAAAAATGATATATTTTTAGATACACAATTTTCGTTAATTTGGTTTGCTTATATAAGAATAATTATTTGTGTCCAGAAAAATGCATTTTGCCCAATGAACATTAATAACTACCTACCATAACAACAAATTGTTGGCCTAAGAATATTTTTATACAACTCTATTTAAATAACTAAAACATACTTCAACTAGCAAAACGTCAATTGAAATTACTAGAAGAACTGGAAAAGTTTAGAAATTAATTCACTTTGTTTTTTTGATACAAATAACAAGAAATAACATTTTCAAATAATACAAATTAATGATCTTAATAATATTAGTAATCGTATTTTTTCTAAATAAAAAATAATAGTTTGCATAATAACAACATCATTAAGTACAATTTCGCTTAAAAACTTATACTCTTGAAGTCCCCTTGAGAATAAAAAATCTAACTTAAAATTATTTACCGGTGTTAAAAATTTTCTCAAGGAAAGTCTAGACTCTTTGAAAATATAACATTTTGAAATGGAAAACTAAATTAGATCTCAGATTCAAAATCTTCATAACCGAAAGAATAATCTACGTTATAACAAGAACAATAAAAATATTCTTAAAATAAAACCAATAAAAATAATGAATATAAAAAGACAAACAGATAGATCACACTTTCCTTCTAGTCTACAAAGTATTATCAGTAGAAAGAATACACACATTAAAACCGGATTTCCTTTTCCCAAGCTTTTTAACCTCAGATTCAAAATCAATTATCAATGATGAACAGATACAATTCAAATTAATATAATTCTAAACTCCTTGAAATATTATCTACTGTTAAAATTTTAACTCAGAACAAGGTTTGATAAACGTAAGACAGAACATTACAACAAAATAAATTTTAGTTTATCTGACTTCTTTGGTAACTTTCAGAATTAAGCCAAAGGACCATTATCAATAGTGAGCATGGCTCGTATTTATCTCTCTTTTTCTTTACGTTTTAGTTTTAAGCCTGTTTAAATTTTTTATGATTTTACTTCACCTGACTGTCTGGAACAAAGCTTTTAAGTAGAGTCTGTGCTACTTATACTTACCCAATTGACTTGAAATCTGAAAAATACATTTCCAGTAAAAATAAAATATAATATATTTTTAAAAAATTATAAAAACTGTTGTCCTATGATTGTTCAAATTCGAATCTAGGACCTGGTATTTATTGTAATAATTTCTGTTACTGCTAAGTTTAATAAATGTTTTTCCAAAATAAATAAATGTCTTCCCCAAATACGTAGACAATCTTCCTTTTGTATAAATACGCAAAGTTTCACTCTTTCTTTTATTAATGGGCAGGCCTAAGTACTAGGTTGTTTTACGAGAAAAGAGGAAATTTTTTTATTTATGCGAAAATATAAGAGATGCAGATTCGGAGAAGGAAATATCTTTGCTGATAACAGATTCCGTAAATAGTCTAGGTATTAAGGAACGATCAACATGGAAGGTCCTTACATGAATTTTGTAGTTGGACGATAAAGGGATGCAAGCAGATAGATTGATGCCTTCGACTTCCTAACAGGAATGATTAAGGAACCACAATAGAACTCATGCTATTACTACTCTCTGTTAGTAGAACAGAGACAAATCGCTCGCCATTTGTGAGTGAGGTAAACGTCCTAGTGATGTTTAGATCATCAATTGCTTTTCTTTGGATAGAGTCAGTGTTTAGGGTCCATATATTCGGTTATATTATTGACAGTGCTACTACCCGGCGAATTTGAAAAAGATACCGGGATTTTTTTGCAGCTTTCCGCTGTTTTTTTCATGTGCAAAGGTTCGTAACAAACTACGAAAGTTTTCACGGATGGAGTCAATTAAGAAATCATGGTTCTTGGGTTAGACCGTGTCAAATTGTCCTGTGCCCATCGACGCCTGACCCATGATTGAATGCTTTCCACGTATGATGTAACCAGCGTCTCTATTGAAAGGTTCAGGGTACTTGATAATGTCAATTGATTCTCTAATTTTTATTAATAATAACCCGAGACTGAAGCAAGAACTATGGTAGCTTTTACATTAATCATGTGTCCTGTTGTGTGCTGGTGTTCAGCGACAGCGGATTTAACATTTTGTTTCTTACTTATGTATCTTTTATGTTCCTTAAGTTTAGTAGATACTGACCGTCCAATTTCACCTATATTCACGTTACCGCAGGAAGTTGAAATTTTATAAACTTCTTCTGATTCCAAAGGAATGGCATCTTTTGGTGTCCTTAAGCATTTAATGTTTTTGTTTATAACAAAGACTGTGCGAATGTTGGATCTCCGAAGAATTCTTGCAATTTTATTTACTGTACTCTGAATAAAAGGTAAAACTGCACTACTTAATGGTTGAGTATCCAATACTGGTTTAGTTCTGGGATTACCATAATATATAATTGAAAGTCTAATATCTTCAGTGCAATATCCGTTTGCTTTTAAAGCTTTAGTCAGTTTTTCTGTTTCTTCCGGAATTAAATTTGTATCATATATTGACAAAGCCCTAAATACTAACCAATTGATGACAGATTTTTTTTTAGATGGTTGATGGTGAGAACTAAACTTAAACATCTATTCGTATGTGTCAGTTTTCTGTAAACAATATGACCCAGGGTGCCGTTCTAACACATCAAAGAAGAGAAAGGCATCATCTGATTTAATTGCCATAGTAAATTTTATATTAGAATGTTGTTGGTTTAGATGATCGAAAAATATAGTTAAATTTTCTTCTTTGTGAGGCCCTATTACAAAAGTATCATCTACATATCTAAACCAACATTTAGGTTGGACAGGAATAAAAATATTCGCTACCACAGGAGATACAGATATCCCAACCCTAAACTTCTACAGCTACACCTAAAATAAACGCCTGAAATCGATTCATTTACAACATTCGACAAAATCACCTTCCAGCAAGAAGAAAGCATTTACCAGCAACTGACAGCAAAACATCAGAAGAAGTTTGAAACTCTGCGCAGCAAACACCAGCCAGTAGAGCCACTACAGAATACGCTAATCAATTTATAATCTATCTATTTAACAAAAGCAGAGGAATCAGTTCTCTCTAAATGAAATAATTTCGCAATTCTTCCAAGAACCATTCCAGTAGAGGATATAATAGCAAATGTGGAGAACAGCACCCGAAAACTACCACAAGAACATGTAGATTCAGTTCGATATGAAACAGTAAAATTTCTTCGCAGCTCTAAACCACCAAAATCCAACTTCAGTCAGCCGTAGAAAGAACAACCATAAAGAGCCTTAATGACAAAGAAGATGTTATATTTCTACCTGCAAATAAAATAAATGAAACGGTGGTCATTAAAAAAAAACAACTAAGTAGAGAAAATACAGACTAAGAAAATTGAAAAGAAAATTTGAAGCCTTATTAATGTCTTGGATTTTCCAGATCTAGAGAAGGAGAAATTGAAGCCAAGCAGTTCAAAGATTTCTCGATTTTATGAACCAAAATACATAAAGTTGATGTATTGTTACTTCCCATCATCAGTGCAATAGGTTTCCATCTTACGAAACAGGTAAATATTTGGCCAATATCTTAAACTCCGTCAAAGGACTCTCTAATTCTTATATCAAAAATTCTAAACATTTCGTAGAAAAGCTTAAAGACTTTACTTTAGATCCCGGGGATATTTTAGTTAGTTTTGATGTTAAATCTCTGTATACAAATATGCCTGTTGACGATTCAATTTCTATTATTTCTGACATGTTTCTAACCTAAATGTTCGTTTAGATATGTAGATGATACTTTTGTAATATGGCCTCATGGAGAAGAAAATTTTACTATATTTTTAAATGATCTAAACCAAACAACATTCTAATATAAAATTCAGTCAGTCAGATGGTCCCATTCCCTTCCTTGATGTGTTAGTAGAAATGAAAGAGAACGGCACCCTAGGTCACACTGTTTATAGGAAACCGACATATATGAATAAACATTTAAATGTTAGTTCTTACCATCATCCATCTCAAAAACAATCCGTCATTAATTCATTAGTCTTTAGGGCTTTGTCGATATAGGATACAAATGCAATTCTGGAAGAAACAGAAAAACTGATTGAAACTTTAAAATCAAACGGATATTGCACTGAAGTTATTTGGCGTTCGATTAGGTATTATAGTAATACGAGACCTAAACCAGTATTGGATACTCAACCAACAAGTAGTGCAGTTTTACCTTTCATTCAGGGTCCTACCATAAAATTGCAAGAATTCTGTGGAGATCCAACATTCGTACAATATTTAGAACACACCAAAAGAACGGGCAATGCTTAAGAGCACCAAAGCATGTAATTCCTTTGCAATCAGAAGTGTTTATAAAATTCATTTTTCCTGCGGTAAAGTGTACATGGTTTTCGGTTATATTTTGAACGGGGTCTACACGCTTTATTTTTAGAGATAGAACAAAAAGTTAAATTTGAAAGTTGTTGGATTCTATCTGAACCGCCAGAATTTGCTAAAAACATTAACACATGACAATTGCAAATTAAAAAATTGAGCATCGACTTCGTTATTTTAAACGAGACACCCTGTATATTTTTAATTCGTTGGAAAGAACATTTTTTTCTGATTTCAAAAATATATATTTTGTCTATGTTCAAACTAACGGTTATCGCATAAATTTGGTCCAAAATAATTTCTTAATTATAGGGCATTCTAACAAAGAAGAAACAATTATTTTACTGCATAGATGTAATTTAATTTAATTTTAATTTATTTAATAATAACCAACAAAAAAATCTTTAAAAATAATTTCTAAATATTTATAATTTAAACATATTTACTGTTTATTTTGTCCGGGTCAAAAACAACATGAAACAATTATCTGATAATAATAGATGTTTTAATATTGATACCGGGAAGAATATGAGGCTACATTTTTTTTTATTTAAACATTTTGAAACAAGGATATTAAATATGAAGTAACAATGAATAAACAAAAACAATATTATTTATGAAATATTTTCTTAGTATTAGTCTATCCAATCCCCGTTATGTCTGAGACATTTTTCTAAGTTGTCTCTAATTATGGATTGAAATGTAAACTCTGGATTATTTTCGTTTAAACTATTTATTTCGCCTCGCAATTTTAAGGTCAATTCACGAATCGTTGGGGGTGTATTATAATAAACTTTAGTTTTAAGGTATCCCCAAAGGAAATCCGTAGGCGAAAGGTCTACGCTATTCGCAGGCCAAGTTATGAGACCGTGTCTCCCTATCCATAAATCATATCTATTATTAAGATATTCTATAGCTTCAATAATATTATGACAAGGGACCCCATCGTGGTGAAAAATAATATTATGATAAAGCTGGAGAGGTAACTCTTCCAGAGCTTGTTCTATCTCATTTCGTAATAAATTTAAATATCTTTGGACATATAAAGAACCATGACTATAGGCCCCAAAACTTTGTTTTCTATAATGCAGCACCAAACCAAAATAGACTTTCGGCCTGAATTTTTACAATTTGTTCCTTCTAAGAATTGGTAGTTGCCCAAAAGTCTTTATTGCTCCTATTGAACATCCCCGCCGTAGAATCTAAAAAAAGAATTTTGTTGACGAAATTTCCATCTCTCTGCATCCTTGCCAACATTTCCCGGCAAAACGCAGCCCTCTGTATTTTGTTTAAGTGTGTTAAGTTCTGAACCGGTCTAAACTTATAATCTGTATTCTTATAATGATTTAGAGTTTCGTGAATTTTCCATATTTTCTCATTCAAATTTAATACAGCGCCTAGGATTGATCGTTCTGGATCAACTATAAAATATATTTTTAAGATAAACTTACTTTGAAATTAATAATCATTAAAAATAACCTTCAAAATATAACAATATTTGCATATCTCTTTCTTCATTTCTAGTGACTGTTCGCTTCTTTCTTGTCACCCACAGTCTTTCTGTTTTCAAAATTTTTCACAATATAATAGATTGCAGATGTTGATGGAGCAACTAAATTAGGATACGCCATTCTATATTGGTTGCGTGTTTCACGGTAATTATTTACCCGAAAGTATATTTTCCAAAGATTTGATTTTTCTCCGTCAGAATACCCCATAGTTAAGAAATTAAGTTAATCAGGTGCCCAAAACCAGTGACAAAATGGCCATGTTAAAATAAAAACGATTCAAAGCCGCCTATGTTAAATTTACCATGAGCCAGAGCACTTGATTTTTTATTAAAAAAACTACTTAATGAACTGATTTCAAATTGTATACCATAACTAATTGTGTTATAGAGATGAACTTGTAAAACTGTGGTACTAATTCAAAATGGCGGTCAAATAAAATATTTGCAATCGTGAAAAAAGTAAAATCTCTCAGATTTTACATATTTTCTGGTTTTAGCGTCCCTAAATGTTAAAAAATAGGATTTATTAACTCCGTCGGTCCGTTTGTCAGTTTGTATGTCTGTGTCAGTTCGTGGCATATTACAAAACTGCTCATCAGATTGACTTCAAATATTAGTCAAAAATTAAGGGTCATATTAGGATGGCATGGTAATATTTTGGTAGAAATCCAATATGGCAAAATAAAAAACGGCCTAGTAAAATGTTAAAAAAATGGAAAGAATTGGCCTGAAAAAACTACTCATTAAATTAATTTCAAATTTTTTGTAAGCATTAAGTGTGATATAGGGATGAACTGGTACGAATTCAACATAACGTAAGAAAATGTGTGTCAATGTAAAAACTACTAATTGAATTTATTTTAAATTATGCCCTAAAATCCAGTGTGGTAGGTAGAAACTGGTAAAAATATAGGTGTTACTAAATGACTATGTAAAGAACTAAATTGGCTCATACTTCACTACTCCTAATAAAATGTAAAGGAAATTTACCTACATTTCTTAAAATTTTCTTAATTTTTTTACTTTAAATTACAAAATGAATATTATTTAAAAACAAAGGAGTTGTGGTAATTTTAAAACGCAACTCGATTTTAAGGAGATACTACTTTCTGAATTACTGCTTCAAGAGAAGAAAATTAAAAACAAAGAATTCTAGGATTTTATTAAAGGAATTTTAGACCATTAAGTATACAGATGGGGTACCAAAAAAGGGCTATGAAAAACTATTAACATTTGGAGTATTATTTGATTTTTTAATATCACCAACTCTAAATTTAAGAATAATTAAAAAAATATTCAAGCAATTCCATTTATATATTTATTTTTAGATACCCTACACATAAAAACATTAATGATCCAAAAATGAACTGATAACTATTTATCGTGCGCCTGTACATCATGTAATTAAATATTTTTATTATTATGGTTAGTATTAAAATTAAAATATATTTAAAGACACAAAACCAAAAATCTAAATTTAAAATCAATAAAAAATATAAAAAAGACATTTCATTATCTAAAACACTTATGTTTTAGAAACAATCCAAAATTTGGTAAATTTTTGTAATTCAATATTTTAGTAAAATAAATTCAAAGAATTTTATTGATGGAATAACAACCTTTGACCGAAACGGAAAGACGTATTTATTTATATCTATAAGGTGAGGGATTCTTTAACTACAAGTCGAGAAAATTGTCTCATCTTATTCTCTTCATTGTCGTTTCGTTTAGTCTCGAGTGTCGAGATTGAATGAAGACGAGACGAGATTAGATCGAGAAGAGACGAGAGCACAAATTTAATGGTATAGTATGCGTTTAGCAACAGTGGGAATCACAACAAAAACACCACGCGTCCATAGAATGAAAGATGTCGACAAAACAGACCAAAGGCGAGAAGGCACAGCCTAGAGGCATTGATACGCCCCCACAAATTATAAGTAAATAGTTAATTATCTCACTAAAACCTGGTTGAAAATATGATGAACACTCTTATTTGAGACTAACATTAATGTGGGTTCAAGATATGTTAAATTAATAAAGGATACCAAGGACTGATGGAATAATTCATTCGACGAATAGGCTGCTGAATTTGTTTAGCTAATTCATAGTTACGACATCGATATTTTAAAGCTGCAAAAATTATATATCGCAATTATGAAGGTATATTAATGATGGAAATCTTCTAGGTAACCCAATAGAACTGTGGAAATATGCAATTGTTTTGTTAGATCTTTATTCATGCGTCATCAATCGACGAAATATCAAAAACGAGCTTTATAAACATCGTATTGCTCTTATCTATTTGTATTACCAAAAACAAAAATGAAGAAAAGGATGAAACATGAAATATCGTCTTCCGAACACGAGAAATATGTTAAAAGATTAAATTACCAAAATGAACTCGTTAGACAACGGCATCAACATAAGCAGGCTTTTGACGCAAAGCCTCTAAAGTCAAGGATTTGTTTGGAGCTTATTATTATTGTCATTTTATATTAATCGTATTTGTGTATTTATAAAATCTTGTGCCCTTTAATCTTTAAGTCAACCATTTAGAAAGCTACTTTCGTTGTATTTTTTGTTGCTGGTAAGTATTATTAGTATTATGGTAATTTAATTTATAAATCTTATTTATATTTATATCTATGCCCATAATAAATGTAGCCTTTTTTTGACTATTCCGCCCACGAAATCTTGATTTAATTCGTATAAATATGAATGATGATAAATGGGTAAAGATCCAATGAAACAACTGTATAGTTCAAAGACGCCCTGAATGATAATCTGGATTAAATATTAAAAATACGAGCTGAATGTAAAAATATTGAACAGAACGGACAACAAATACCGGTTAGCAAAAGTGCGATAGCTTAATATGGCTAAAAACCAAAGGTATGGATATTAAACCGTCGAATCAACCGTATATTTTTGTCTTTATTGTTTATGTTTCGACATAAACTGAAAGAATTTATTAAGATACTAATATTGTCTGTATATTTTAGCATAAACCAAAGTTGAACACATAATAGATGTTAAAAGTAAAAAATGAAGCAATATCAAGAAAAAAAAAACAACGACGTCTTTACCTACATAAGATAGAAGTCAAAGTTTTCTACGGCATGTAATTTATGTTAGTTATTTACTCGGTAAAATTAGAAATATGTCAGATTTAGATTTTCTTTAGTTTGTTTTTTTTTATTTATAATTACTTCACCAAAGAATATATACATCCTAATGCATATATAAAAACAAGTACGCGTTAATCCATAAAATAAACAGATTTGAAAGTAGTTATACAAAATATATATAACAATTACTATGATGAGATCCGAAATCGACAGAGATGTCCCGAATGTAAACTAGGTTTAAATTAGTCACAGCTGAAGTAATGTAAGTTATAGTTATATGAGACCTTATAAATTATTATCGTGAACCATGACCTTTGGGTGCTTAATGAGATTGTTCAATTAATTATACAGAAACAGATGGAATGAGTGTCATGCTTGTATAAGAAGCATTTGACGAATTTATTCTTCACCCTCTTAAGTCTGGTTTTACGAATGGCGTATTAAAGATTCTAACTAATTGAAAAATATTCTGGACAGTTTTGACTAAATAGTTGTGTCTTGTACATATTTAGCCTCACGTTTCCACGATCCAAAAACCATTAAGCCATTAATGCCCTCAGTGGCACTGAATTGATGGCAAATGTTTTGTTGCTGGTGAGATTGTATTTGCTGAAACTTTCGACTCAGCATTTCAAGATTTAGATCTGTAATTAGTTGAATTACAAGAATTACATGACCTTGTTCTTTTAAAATTTCGTCAATTCCTTACAAAAAGATTGTAATAAATCAAATAATTTCCTTTCTGAAAATTTTAAGTCGAAAGCTATGTTGTAATCCGATATTTTCTTCTGAATTCTTGCCTTGCCGAAATGTTCTTTCAACATTTACCAGCAACCGGCTATTGAGTTTAAATTTGTATTGCCACTAAACTCGATAATAAAGAAAGAAAGCACTGGATCCATAACGTATTGGAAAAATAGAAGGAATAGTGGGCTTAAATCAAAAAACTTTTGCATTTGCCGATATAAGTAGGATTCAACGAAGGGTAGTGTCGAGCCAAAAATAATACAAGTCATACAGGTTGAAAGACCGAGAAATTTTTACTTTAATTTTTACTACCACCATTAATTTTTATGTTGTTAAGATAAACAAGAGAAACCAAAAATTCATGATTCGAAGTTTTGCCTTTTAATCAGTACAGAAATATGATATAATATTGATATATTTAATAGAAAAACGCCTTTTTTTATTTTTCATTTTCTTTGGTATAAATAATATTCAGCATTTTCAACTTGCTAGTCACAAGGTAAAAAAATATTGACACATCTAAGCGTGGTCATGAACTCGAATTCTGGTAAACAATAATATTTAGTTACTGTTTAACAGTTTTTATAACAGCGTAGTGTAAATTAGTCCCTAAATTCTTGTCAGCTTTATCAACCTGACAAAAAATAATATCATGGCTATACAAGATGCATTTAAATAGTGTATGGAGTACATATAAACAAATAATACTTAAATTGCCGAAAATTGTTTTTTGTTCGTCTAGATTAAAATGCTATGGTCCTATAAAAAAAATATTTTTTAAGATTTCGAAACCCTATCTTTTAAGATGTCTCCAGTGGAAGAATGGTTTTTAGTTTCTGAGAAAATCGCGTAAACGTCTTTGTTATTGTTTCTAGATTGTTGGCGCGGATACTAGTCCATTTGCCAGATTGCTCTCCGCCCAGGGCTTAATCAGAGCTGAGGCAACTCTCCTAGTTGATTTACATCTTATTCCAGTTTGGAGACGTTATCGATGGGATGTCCGGATGGCGAGCTCTAAGCTCCCGGTACACCTCGTATATTTCAAATATCTTTAAATTCTTTAAAACTTTCTAATGCATCTTAGCATCCACTAGATGCCCCTTGAGAGTGCTACTGGTATCACGAGATGACCTTTTCTTTCAACCTATCCCCTCACCTTTCCCACCCGCAAAAGGAGCTATTCTACAATTTATTTACATTCCAGCTTCTCTAATGCAGGATTTTAGTCAAACCATGGAGCAGGAATGTTACCATATTTAGTGTCAATGAACATACCTACCGATCGATAAACTAGCCTTTCATTTGACATTTATTTATAACGTTGCCAATTCTCCCGCTTATCTTGTGGGTTTCATGATTTATATAGATTGTCATTAATGATTTTCTTAAATTGCAGGCTTTTCTATATAATATGGCTTCTCCCTAATTCAGTCAGCTGTTAGTTAATCGATAAAGGAAAAGTCAAGGACCATATTGCAATAGGTGATTTTTCGACGGGATCTTGTGATCAAAAGACTTACAGGCATGTTAACTCCTTTCCATTTCTATATTGATATTTGAGTAGCTGGTGTTTTCCCGCGTATTTAAAATAAGTTATTGCGATACGTGTATTGGGAGTGAATTAAATTTTAATGTTTTTTATTAATAATGTTTATACCTAAACTTAATAGTTTTTTTAATATATCATTTTTTTCAAATATTAGTTTTCCGTTTTGTATAAAATTGCCAATAGCGCCATTGTTTCTAAAGGTAGAACACTTATAAATGATACGATTGTTCTATAGAGATGGAAAAAATATATATGTAATGGAGCCCCAAAAACGTATAGCTGAAAATGAAATTGTTACATTTTGGTGAAAAATGGCGGCGTCACGAAATGTAAAAAAAATTATTAAAAAACTACTTATCGAATGGACTTCTAAATGTGTACTAGAATAAAATGTGATATCGGAATAAACTGGTAACATTTTTGTGTAAATCCATTATGGCGAAACAAAATAGCGGCTTAATGAAATGTTAAAAAATTCAGTATCAAAATTGCATGTAATGTAAAAAATTGCATTTCTTAGAAAAGAACCTTCTGTTTACTGAGGAAAATAATAAAGGATATGATTTATTTTTTGTAGAAAATAATGTTATGCAAAATAAATAATAACAATAATGAATTAATTAAAAACAAAAAAAAAATAAAATAAATTAAAATTTATAGAATTTTTATAAAGTTATTACCAAATAATTATATGGATATATAAAATGTTTATTGTAAGAGGAATCTGGACGAGAGAAGTTGTGGAGGGGGTGAAATAACCTATTTTTTTAAAAATCAGCAGCTGTTTTGTTGTTATCAAGATCGATTGGCGGTGAACATAAACCTAGAACTTTTAGTCAGAAAATAATCTTTTGTGCACATTCTACTTCAATAAATCCATTACCGTTTTGATTACACAGGACAATGAGCAAAATTTTTTGTGTGATATGACAGTTAAGCACAGATATGTTTACAGCAAATTTTCTTTATATCTTATAATCTAAAAGATTTTCATACAATCTACAAAGATATGTTTCTACTTTTGTGTATTTATTTTTTTTTGTAATTAAAAAAATATGTATAGTTGGTTTTTTCAAAATTGAATATTTTTGTTATTAACATGAGTTATGTGCTTTTACGTAATTTGTATTTCAACGACCACAGAATCTTCTAGGTTAATAAAAAGATTACAAGTTCTTAAAGTTGGGCAAAATCATTGACCGTATTGGTCTTAGTCTTAGAGCCGATAAACATTTTTAAACACTTAACACTTTAAATTGTCTCATGAATTTTCATATTATATAAAGGATTATTAGAAATCGATACCACATCATCCGTTAGATGCAATCTATCACCCAACTATATATATATATATATATATATATATATATATATATATATATATATATATATATATATATATATATATATATATATATATATATATATATATATATATATATATATATATATATATATATATATATATATATATATATATATATATATATATATATATATATATATATATATATATTTGATAATTAAACTGAGACCCCAATGAAATTATTTTGGACTCAAGAGCTTCTGATGTAGCTGAATGCCAAGGTTACTCTCATCTGAAAGGAAATTTAGAGCTTGTACATAACACCTATGGAGAAGCTACTACAAATAATGAGCTAAAAAAAATAGCCAAATATAGTAAAAATTAATAAATAAGAATTTTAATAAATTTTAAGCATTTAAAAATTAGAGCACATATTTTCTGTACCATATTTGTTGTAATTTATAGTTGGAAAAATAGCATTTTATTTTCCTAAAAAAAAATTTTTTTAACAGGATTTTACTCAATTTTTAATACAAAACATTCAATTATGAAAAAAGATATGAAAAATTTTTAATAAATATTTTTCTTAAATAATATTAAAGTCACCTAAAACATGACTGTGCTACTAAGTACATTATAGAATAGGTTCCAATAGGCCCAAAGTTTACAGATGCACCAGAAGAAATAACAACCTCTTTTGATCTAGGTCCTCTGGCGGGCTCAGCTACTCCTATAACAAAAAAGAGCATAATAATTACAATTTTGAATTTCATTCTGGTGTTTAATAAACTGCATTTTTTATGTAATATAACAAGTGCAAATACAATTTCTGAAAAAAAGTTGGAAAAAATGTTAAATATTATTTATTATTTTCTTAAAAAGGTAAGAGCGCATGTCAGTGAAAACATGCCGAGTCCAAAGCAAAATATTTTTATGGGATACTATCTTATCTCAGAACCTTTAGGACTTCGTAAAAAAAGTTAAACAAACAAGTTGTTTAATTTTACCTGAACGTTTAATGTACGGGGTGGCCAACTAAGAATGGACGCCGGCCATAACTCGCTAACCGTTAATCATATAACTTGGGGGAAAAAAAATTATTAGCTAAATCGACTAAGAGAAATCGCTGGAAAATATTTTGAAGTTCCGCATATGGCCGCTAGGGGGCGCAACTGTTATGGTCAATCAGAAAAAGGGCTGTTTCTTAAAAAATATTCATGTAAAGGTATATTATAAATACTGCCATCGTAAAGAGTAGAAAAATTGTGATTTTTTTGTTAAGGATATTTTGCTCTATCTCGTAAAATGTAGTGGTGGGGGAAGGTCAAACATGTTTTTATTTAAATGTCAATAACTCCGTTATAAGTCAACGGAATTGAACAAACTAGGTCTCGTTTAAAAGAGCCGATCTTAACTAATAATCTGATGTAAAAAAAAATCCGATTTGATTTCGCCGTGGTAACTAGAGGGCGCTGATTGACATCACAACAATTATTACGCATTATTTTGAAAATTTTAAATAGCACGCTATATCTCTTTTAACACAATTTAATAGAGGAGGGAATTCTCAATAAGTCAGTGCAAATTTCAGCTTCCTAACTTTTTTCAAACCGGAAATATAAATAAAACAAATATTAGGGCGCTGGGTACGCAACATCTCCCTAATCTGTATGGACATAGCCTACATCACAATAATTCAGTAATAATACCACAGATAATATTCAACGCAAATCGCTAAAAATTATACTAATGTTCTGAAATAACCACCAGGTGGCGCAGTAGACGTTAATAAGCATAGTTTTACTCGCAATTTTACTTTTCTCTATATTTTTTTGTAGTTTACTCTATTTTCAGTAAGTTAGATATTATAAGGTAATAAATAAGAAAAATCCTAATATATTCGACCGTTGCAAATCTTCGTCTTTCTTAAAATCGACAATTTATGCACAAGAATAACAATAAACTAAAAACATAGATAAATAATAATTCCTTAGCAATTTTCTGCTACATCAAGCAAAAACAATAGTAGGCTGTGAAAACAAAATTGAAAGTAATACGTCAAAAAATAAACAATAGTTTCTTGTCAGTGCCTTTTAGTTGCTATTTATCGTTCTTGAATTTACTAACAGTATTGCTATCATTTCGCGTTTTTGTCCGAGATTTTCGTGTTTTTTGAGTTTTTCTAGTTGCTGTTGTTCATGTTATTGTTGTAGTTCGTATTTTTCTTGTTCAAGATTTGTTATTGTTCGTGTTGCGTTGTGTTAAGAACAAAATGATTTATACAAATCAAGAACTATTCGACATGATAGGTGTTTATTTTGAATGTTTGAGAAATGCTACGGTTGCTGCAAGAGTATATGCGCAGGAATATCCGCAGAGACGCCACCCAAGTAAAAAGGTTTTTCTTCGAGTGATCCAACGTTTGCGAACCACTGGAAACGTGCATATTCCCGTATACCGCAGACAACGCAGAGGACGCACCGAAGAGAATGTAATTAATGTGCTAGCGTATATCGAGTTTAATCCTCAACTAAGTACTCGAATTATTGCGCTAGACCTAGGAGTAACGCGAACCACTGTTCAAAATATACTCAAAGAGCACAGGTAAGCAACGACATTGCAAATATAAACTGGACATATTTTTTAACAAAAGTCACGTGATTCTGATGTCACATAGGTCTTTAAGCCTAGAAAACCAATAATTTCCTGGAACATCAATTAAATATCTTCATCTTGTTTTAGGTTACATCCATATCACTTAGTGCTGCATCAGGAATTGACTGCTGCAGATTTTGATCACAGACTAAACCATTGTCACTGGCTTTTGGGTGTAATGAGGGAAGATCGGCAATTTCTGAGGCGAATATTGTGGACCGATGAGGCTACCTTCCAGAGCGATGGACGTGTCAATCTTCACAATACACATTATTGGTCCAGAACAAATCCACATTGGATGCGCGAAGTCCAGCACCAAGGCCGTTGGTCTGTAAATTGTTGGGCAGGGATTTTAGGCGGACGAATTATCGGACCATTTTTTTTCGATAATCCATTGAATGGTGAGAGATATCTAAGATTTTTAAGGGAGGAATTGCCGATTTTGTTGGAGGACGTACCTCTGAACGTCCGACAACGATTGGTATACCAGCACGATGGTTGTCCAGCGCACTTCGCCGTCAACGTTGGGGAATTTTTAGATGCCCACTATCCTGGCCGATGGATAGGGCGAGGCGGCACCCTTCCATGGCCAGCTAGGTCACCCGACCTAACGTGTTTAGATTTTTATTTATGGGGTCGAGTGAAAGATTTAGTTTTTGCCACCAGACCCACTACACGGGAAAATATGATTCAGCGAATAAGAGACTGTATAAATACTATTTCAGTTGCTGAACTGGAGGCTGCAGTTTTATCCACGCGAGATAGGATGCATAAGTGCATCGAAAACGATGGCCGACAATTTGAACATTTAGGGCGGCATTAATTGAATTATATTTTTATTATCGTTTCTTTCACACGTTCCATTTAAATGGCTTTCATTTCCCATTATAATGAAAATTTAATATTGCACTTATTGACTCCTACTGCGCCACCTGGTGGTTATTTCAGAACATTAGTATAATTTTTAGCGATTTGCGTTGAATATTATCTGTGGTATTATTACTGAATTATTGTGATGTAGGCTATGTCCATACAGATTAGGGAGATGTTGCGTACCCAGCGCCCTAATACTTGTTTTATTTATATTTCCGGTTTGAAAAAAGTTAGGAAGCTGAAATTTGCACTGACTTATTGAGAATTTCCTCCTCTATTAAATTGTGTTAAAAGAGATATAGCGTGCTATTTAAAATTTTCAAAATAATGCGTAATAATTGTTGTGATGTCAATCAGCGCCCTCTAGTTACCACGGCGAAATCAAATCGGATTTTTTTTTACATCAGATTATTAGTTAAGATGGGCTCTTTTAAACGAGACCTAGTTTGTTCAATTCCGTTGACTTATAACGGAGTTATTGACATTTAAATAAAAACATGTTTGACCTTCCCCCACCACTACATTTTACGAGATAGAGCAAAATATCCTTAACAAAAAAATCACAATTTTCCTACTCTTTACGATGGCAGTATTTATAATATACCTTTACATGAATATTTTTTAAGAAACAGCCCTTTTTCTGATTGACCATAACAGTTGCGCCCCCTAGCGGCCATATGCGGAACTTCAAAATATTTTCCAGCGATTTCTCTTAGTCGATTTAGCTAATAATTTTTTTTCCCCCAAGTTATATGATTAACGGTTAGCGAGTTATGGCCGGCGTCCATTCTTAGTTGGCCACCCGGTACAAACAGGGCGCCTTGAAACCACGGTCACATTCGGAACGCGAGCACCCCATATTATTCCGTACTTCGTGCTGGGATCTTTATAAATACATGTATTAAGCTGTGGTTTGAATTTTAAGTCTTAAGGGTATTTGCTTAACTGATACCTATAGCAGATCGATTCCTGGCGATTTTATTTCATTCTAAACGAAACTGAATAGGGTAAGAAAATTTTGTATTTGTTGTTTATGAAGATTTTTTTTTTCTGAAATGTAATTTATATTAGCTTTACTAATTTGAGGTTAGGTCATTATTCTCAGATCTTGGAAGATAGTACAGGGCATTCATATCGATATTGCATTTTCGAGGGGTGAGTCGAAACCCGATAGAGGACGCATAAATCCGATGTGAACGTGCTTTAAATGCAAACAGTTTTAATCATCAGCTTATCGAGAACGAATTGTCATAAATAGAATTGCGAAATTTAATTTGGAAACACGATAACACACCTTATCATAGCCGAGATATAAAGAGTTCCTTGTCCAATCATTGCCATATTGGATTGGGGAAAACGGAAATCTTGCGTGGCAACCCGGAGCCCTGACTTAACTCCCATGGACTATTCTTTACCGGGTAACCTATAAGAAATTCTTTATAGACAAAAGTTGACAACGGTCAATAAACTGCGACAGGGAAAACAAAAAGGTGTGACTTTACTTAATGAAGGAGTGTTTTCCCCAAAAGCTATTTCCTATTAGAGATAGTTTGAACAACATGTATTGCGCAAAATGGTGCACATACCAAAAACTTATTGCAACAGTACTTAGTTTTAGTTGGTCTATTTAAGCATTAGTTAGGATAATTTAAATTGTCCTAAGTTATCAATAAATTTTTCTTCATAAATATATTTAATAATTTAAAAAAAGGTGGTTATTACATTGTTTACTAAATTCTAACAATACTGTCTGTTGTGCAATTCGTATCAAAACATACCTACAGGCAGAGCTGTGAGCAACTTGATGAAAAAGATACTTTTCGGTAACTAGTTACTAAAAGTAACTAGTTACCTTGTAACTAAGTTACTTTTAAAATTGGAATAAACGTAACTATAATATAGATACTTTTGTAAACTAACTTGTAACTTTTACTCTCGAGAGTAACTTTTTGCTTCAAAAGTATCTATAGTTACTTTTGAAGTAACTAGTTAATTTCAAAGAAGCTATTATTGAAAACATGTTAGATTACACTTATCCGAGAAAAAAAGAGTCACAAAAAATAAACAGAAGAATTGAAAACATTCATTTAACGATATCTCATTGAGCACAAATATGCGTAAGTTTTTTGTAAATTCTGCTGGATGTTGTATCTCTTATGGTTCGTAATGGAGTGTGTTTTCTTATCCGGGGACGAGCTGTATATATATGACCGAAGCAACCATTTACTCCTACAACAAAGATGAAACGAAAAACTAGTTGCTTCCGAAGTATCGGAGTCATTCCAAAGTAAGTTGACATTGAACTAGATATTTTAACCACGTTACCTTGAAAATAACTTGATAGTCTTAAAATGTAACTAGTTACTTTAAAAGTAAATAGTTACCAGTAACTAGTTATTTTCCAAAGTAGTTAGTTACTTTTAAAGTAACTAGTTACTACCAAAGTAACTTAGTTGAAATATCTAGTTACTTTTAGGATGTAACGAAGAACTAGATACTGTTTTTCATAAAATGACTAGTATCTTCGAGTATCTAGTTACATTTTTAAGAAAGTAACTTTAGAAGTAACTAGATACTTTTTTGAAGTAACTTTCACAGCTCTGCCTATAGGGCTATCTTTTTTAACGGATTGATTTATACAACTAAGCAAGATTCACTATAAATGTTTTAATGTCGGTTTACACCATATTGTGACATACATATAAAATGAATCATTAATTGCCATGAATCAAATCATAAATGAGAGACTCAACTTTAGAATAATGATTGACGAAAAAAAAATTATTAAACCATTACCTAAAGATAACCCGCAATAATTCCGGAACGGCCAGTCACAACCCCTTATTGTTAAACATGGCTCAAATCGTCCTATAAAGGGTATTTTATTTTAAAAAATGAACAAAACTAAGGATACAAAAATTTGACAACACTGCTAATTACTTATTTATAATAGAGTATTAACAATAAAATAATGAAAAGATTAAAGTTATAGATTTCTTGCCGGTCCTAGAACATTCCAAAGTTTACGCAACTGAAAAAAATATGCATTTGCAAATCAAACAGTTTCCGAAGATAACAAACAATAGGTCCGAAATGGTGATCTTATTAGATCATTTGCCTAAAACTTCTCTTTAAATATGTTATGACTTTTAATTATCAATAAAGGTTTATACTAATGGATTATCTCATTTAACGCAATGTGGAATCGAGGTGAGCACAAAAACCTTTGTGTTTGGTTTTGTTGTTTTTTTTTCTTTTGTCTGAGAATCATCAAATCGGTGATGCATTTTTTCGTGTCTAAACTATCATCTTAATCGTTTGCTGTTCACTGTCTATACAACACATGGTGCTGGAGTCTTAGTTGCTTAGTCTGGGCAAAAATCAGTTATGATGGGCGATAAAGAAGTCTGTATTGGATAGCTTATTCAAAACGTAAATACGAATGTTTCTAATAAAATTGACGATGTCAAAAGGGGTTTAGCTCCACTTGCCTCTAAAGTTGATAGTGAGGTTGCTCAGGTTAAAAACAAATATGAAATCTGAAAACGTTGATTTAAAGAATCGTCTCTTAAAAGCTGAAAGACTATCGAAGAGAAATAGCATCCTAATTTTCGGCATCTCTGAACAACGTGAAGAATCTTCTTTTGCCACTTTTGAACTGGTTGATAAAATTATATATGAAAAACTGAAAATGACCTTCTCTAAATCAGAAATTTCGAAGTGATTTCGCGTAGGGCGGCGTTCTGAAAAGACACGACCTATTCTGCTCGAGCTTGTTTCCCAGTTAAGGAAACAAGAAATATTAAATAAGCGTATAAATCTGAAGGCCACTAATACATTTTTCAACGACGACCTTATCCCAGAGGATCGTGTTAATAGATCTTTTCTAGGTAATAAACTCAAGGAAGCAAGAGGCAGTAATCATCGAGCGAGTCTAAAGGGTTATAAATTGGTAGATGGTGGTACAGTATCCCAGTACTCTGATTTTTGTCACCAAGTCCAACCTACTTCAAGTACTGCTGGGGAGGGTTAGTCTTCTCCTCCCTCATTGAGATCTGCCTTGAGTGATCCTTTAACCCCCTTTGTTCCCCTAACAGGTGAGGAAGAGTTTGAAGTAATTCATAACAATACCATAGTAGGCAAAGTAGTGAATCCTGCATCTTTATCCAACCAGACCGGATAAAGTTGCGATAATCAAGCCGATTCAGTATAGCGGAGTTTAGAGCGTAAGGGTTTAGTTGGCAAAGAAAGGGAAAAATAGTCACCTTCCAAGGATCTTAGTACTCAAAAGAAGAGAAACACCTAATTTCGTTTTCATCCGGTTCTGTCGCCAAAAAGCAATAGACATAACTTATGTCTTTTTACTATATTTAGGTACCCGTTCGCTGTATTATTATAGTTATTTTAATACAAACCTTTTTGTATCTGATTTTTGATTTTATACTTTAGTCTATAATGCGTAAACTTAAGCTTGGTTGAATGTAAGGTATATTCTGAATAAGTTCAACGATTTGAGAGGTCTTGTTTTGAACGAAGATTTTTGCATTATGGGCATAACTGAGACATGGCTTAAATTTGATATTAACAGTAACCATGTATCTATACTAGGCTACAATTTATTCAGATCGGATAGGGAAACAAGAGGTGGTGGTGTGGGAATCTATGTCATTTCTCACTTGAAAGCCACAATAATTGATGTTGACTTTCCCAGTGGCCTACTTGAACATATTCACATATCTTGTGTTATAGTTGGTCACTTATCAAATCATTGAAAAACCAGTATTATCATACCTTTGCCTAAGAAGAACACAATGGGAACTCAGGCCCATTAGCATTCTTCCAGCACTTTCTAAAGTGTTTGAAAAAGTACTTTTTAGACAATTAAACGATTTTGTCAGCAGAAATGCAATATTCTCTTGTCAATCGGGATTTAGGATGAGACACAGTACTTCTACTGCTTTGACTAGGATAACCGATAATATAACCGACAATTTAGACGGCTAAAAAGTTACAGCGTTAGTGTCATTGGATTTTTCGAAGGCCTTTGACACTATTAATCACAGGATATTAATTTCTAATCTAAAATTTTCTGGTTTCTCTGATTCCGCTGTTTCTCTTGTGAAATCTTATCTGAGTGACAGGTTTCAGAGAGTATCGTTGAAAAACTCATATTCTTCTTTGACCCCGGTTCTTTCTTGGGTATCCCAAGGGTCAGTCTTAGAGCCTTTATTATTCTCTATTTATACAGCCGACATTTTAAACAATGTTCAGTATTCTTCAGTCCTGGCTTACACTGACACTTTAATCGTATCAACTCAAGTTAAACATTGGCCTGGAAGCTACCAGAAGATGTTTTTTCCAATATAATCGCTTATAATCTGTGATTGTATTTTGAATTCTCAAAGTAGTATCAAGAGCTTGGGACTGATATTGGACGAGAAACTACAGTTTAGTAATCATATAAGCAGTATAATTCCTCGTGCGTATGTTGCGTTAAAGCTATTATATGCTAACAGATACTGCTTTAATATCAAACTTAAAAAATGCTTAGCGATTCTCTTGTGCTGTCTCTTTGTAATTACGGTGCAGCAGTATATACTAATTATATTAGTGTTCTTGATAAAGGTCGGATACAACGAGTTCAAAACGCTTGTTGGTTTTCTTTTGGACTTAGGAAATTTGAACACGTATCGCCTTTGATAGCACAACTCGAATGGCACCGAAACTACTTTAGCGTTAGTTCATCTCATACTTAGCACCGAATACCCATCCTACCTCTTCTGTAGATTTTCTCGACGATTTGACTACCACTCTGTTAATGTGCCACTCCACATTTCACATACCTCGACATCGAACTGCCATGTTTCAGAAATGCTTTTCATACTGTTCGGGAAGGCTCTATAATCAACTTACTTTTTTACCGGTCAACTTAAAAATTATCTATTTCAAGATCAAGTTGTAACAGTCTTTGCTTTCTAGTCAATAAGTGTTAATTAAATGCTTCTTCTATTTTGCTTCATTAATTAATGAATTTATTATTCTTCTATTTATTATTATTATTATTTTTTATTATTATTTTTATATTTTATATGTATGTAAGTTTATATCAATGCTTTATTTTTATATTATATTAGGTGCATGTTTAGGTCTACTTGTTAAATAATTATATTATTCATATTTTTTTCTAAGGGTTGAGCCGAATACTTCTGTATTCCACTAAACTTCGCCCTTAATTGCTGTAAATCTGTAATTTTTCTTTTTATATTTGTTAATAAAAGCCGATTTATTATTATTATTTTGATTATATATATATGTATATATATATATATATATATATATATATATATATATATATATATATATATAGGGTGTTCTATTTAAAATAAGGAAGTTAACACGTGTTCAAAAAAAAATAAATCCTTATATCTAAAAGTTAAATAATATAAAAAATAGGTAAAACCAAACAAGTTGTGTATTTAACTTTTTCTACTGGCTTTTGCAGGTTCTGAGATAAGGTAGTAACCTATAATAAACGAGCCACTCTGTACCTAATAATTTTTTGATTGCAATATTCCATAATGAGAAAGGTGAAAAACATAAGTACAATTTCCTCGCAGGCCATGATTTCCTATTTTTTTTTTGATTGTGCATGGGTAGTATTGGTTCACACAAAATGTTTCCATAAGACCTTGATAATACACGTGTAAACAAAATTCCGAAAGAAACTTACGAAAAATGCCGAATACTTATTGTCATTAAAAAGCAAGTGCATATATTCACTGAAAAAAATTTCGAATTAAAGGTATAAAATTTTTCAACTTTAAAGAAAACCACGCATAGAAAAATATTTAATTATCATTTTTTATTTAAAAAATGTGTAACACAAATAGTTTTGGTGTAAAATTAGTATAATCCTGAAAAATTACCCTCCCAGGTTTTTACAAATCTTCATGTCTCAGGGTCTCTAGATGCCAAAAAAAAACATGTTTTCTTAATTTGGTAGGACTGATTACCCGATTGACCTCAATCTCTGCTAAATTATGAATAATTTTTATTAAGAGTTTTTTTCTGTAGCTGTTCAAATAAAGGGTGGGGGAAAGGGTAAATGTTTTTTTTAAACGGACATAACTTAAGTAATAACTAACGGATTTTGACGATTTTGGTCTTGTTGAAAAGGGCATTTATTAGGCTTTCAAATGACGGATGAATTATCTTATTTTAAGTTTCGTTCCGATCGCCAGATGGCGCTTTCTCGGAATTTCCTTAATTTAATATGTTTTCTTAAAAATTTCAAATGGATTGATATATTTATTATAAGCCAGTGTTACGGAGCACAAAAAGAAGAAGATAGCGCAAACTGGAAGTTGACATTTTTTTTATTTACGGAGCAAAAGAAAATATTACTTGAGACTCTTATAAGAAACTCAAGCATTTCTAAACGAGTTTTTACGTGGTATCTAATTATCAATTTTTAACACTAATCTTGTTCTTATACTACAAATAATTTAAGTATTCTTCAACTTCTTTAATTCATTTTTAACTTATTTGCTTTAATTAACACACCTCTTTCATAAAGAATGTATCTCAAATGCGTTACTATTTAATTATGCGACGTGCTAAAGGAGTAGCAGGTTTTGGCAAAAATTAAGTGGAAGCATCAAAATAAAACACTATCACAAAATGAGTTTTCAAATTATTATTAAGGTTAGTGTTTGAGTAAGTGTGTATTACGAAAGCAAAATGCCTATTTCTAATGCTTGCAGTTTACTTTTAATGCTTTCAAAATGCTATCATTGCAGCAAGAATATACGCTACTAGATACCCCTGTAGATGTAGATATGAGCAAGGGGTTTTTACACGATTAGCAAGAGGTCTTCGTGGTACTGGTAGTTTTCATCGCCCCCTCCATCGAAGGCAAAAAAGAGGCAGTACGGAAACAAACATTATGAATGTGTTGGCGTATATTGTAATTAACTCACATGTCAGTATTAGAGCTACATCTACCTTTAAATAGGAGAATTTATTTAAACTTTCTCCAAAATCAGCTACTAGATTCACTGGAAGATATTGATATACGAGATTGACGAGATAGAGCATGATTTACCAACACGATAGCTGTCCGTCTCATTTCTCTGTCAATATCAGACAGTTCCTAGATGATCGTTTTCCAGGGAGGTAGGGAGGTGGATAGATAGAGGTAGTTTATTCCTTTAGCCCCCTCGTTCCCCAGATTTAACTTGTCTGGATTTTTATTTGTGGGGACAACTAAAGGACATGGTGTTTAATGTCAGGCCAACAACGAGGGAGAACCTTATCAACCGATTTCAAAGCGATATCGAGATTATTCCTGTGATGGAAGTAGAAGCAGCACTTCAATCTACCGCAGAGAGGCTCCGTTTATGCATTCAAAGTGACCGCAGGCACCTTGAGCAGTTGACTCGACACTAATTATCAGTTAGCATAATACATTTGATCAGTTTTCGCAATTTGTTTTATAACCTTTTCCGCTTCATATTATTTCTTAGAAAAATTAATTGTTATATTTTATTTGTTAGTTTTTTGTAAATAGCTATTCAGGTTCCTCCCTTAGTTATCTAGTGGCAAAATGAAAAAATTATATGCCACATCTTTTGTTAATATATCCTCATTTAATGCGTCTTTTGACGACCTGCTCCGAAATTAAACTAAAAAAATTACAATTTTCTTCATATCTCCGTTAAAAAAAAAGATATCAACTTGCTTTTTGCGCCGTTTTCTCGATTTTTTTGTGCTCCGTAATACTGGCCTATAATAAATATATCAATCCATTTGAAATTTTTAAGAAAACACGTTAAAGTTAAGAAATTGCCAGAAAGTGCCATCTATCGGTTGGAACGAAACTTAAAATAATATAATTCGTACGTCAAGTGAAAGCCTAATGAATGCCCTTTTCAACAAAACCAAAATCATCAAGATCCGTTAATTATTTCTTAAGTTATGTCCGTTTTAAAAAACAAACATTTACCCTTTCCCCCACTCTTTATTTGAAGAGCTAGAGAAAAAACCCTTAATAAAAATTATTTATAATTTATCAAAGATTAATATAAAGTCAATTTTGATATACCTTCACTGGGTGAATTTCTAAGAAAATCTGCCTTTTCTAATTGACTACGCGCATTACGCCCTCTAGCGGCCGACTTGGAAGCTTAAAAATAATTTCCAGTTTTTTTTTGGCCACTTTTACTTTAACAAAATTTTTTCCAACATCATAGGATAAACGGTTTCCGAGATACAGCCGGCCTCCTTCCTTAGTTGTACACCCGGTACGTGAAATGTTACTCAAAAATTAAGTATTATGTAGAAATCAACTGGTAAAATTTTGGCACGAATCCAAGACGGAGAAACAAAATGGCGGCTGAAATATTTAAAATTCAAATTTTGTGAAAGAATTAATTGAGATAGAGGGATGAACTAATAAAATGGTGGTACGAATTCAAGATGGTGGAAGAAAATGGCGACCAAAAAATCACCTTCCCAGGTTTTACTCAGATACCAAAAAATATGTTCTCTCTATTCCGTCGCAGTCTCTCTATCTATCTGTCTGTCAGTATCCGTTCGCGGCATAGCTAAAAAACTATTTATCCGATTGACTTCAAATTTTGGCAACACAAAATAGCGGCCTAATAAATTGTTTGAGAAATGAATGAAAAATTTACTTGTTAAGTTAATATCAAATATTGTGCAAGCATTATTTGTGATATAGAAATAAATTGGTAAATTTATGGTACAAAGTACGAAGGGGACGAAACAAAATTGCGGCCAAATATATTTTTTAAAAACCCAACCTGAAAAATCTTCTTATTCAATTATGCACAAAAATTAAATGTGATATAGAGATGGTTTTAATTTAACATAACAGGATAAAATGGCGGTTTTATAAAATCAATGTAAAAACTACTTATTCAGCTTATTTTTGCTCAAAAATCCAATGTGGTTTAGATAGAAACTGGTAAAATAATAATACGAATCCAATATGGTGGAATAAAATGGCCCCCAATAAAAATAATTGAAAATATAGTGTAATATGAGTTACTAAACGACAATTTGCGGAACTAAATTTGATTACACATCACTACTCCTAAGAACGAGGGAAGTTCCGGGTTAACGAAATTTGTCGATTTTTTAAATATTTTGAAACTTTTATACACATTTTTTGTTAAAATTTATGACACATTTTCATGTATGCTGAATCATTCTTCTTTCGCATGTTAAATACCCATTTCTCCATTATAGATGCCAGCACTGAACATCTTATCAGGTCGCCACATAGAATTCGCACCCAAATTTTCTCAATTCATCCAGATAGAACGCTTGATTTTTCTGCAAAATTTAAAATCAATTCCATAATTAATTTTTTTAACCGAAGAAAAGAAAAACCGTCTACATGATTTTTATTAGGTCATTCTTAGCAAATGTCCCTGTATATATTATTTGCATATGTTATTTAAATACACTCTAAAGTTTTCACGACTCTAGTCAATTAAGAAATCATGGTTCTTGGAATTAGACCGTGTCAAATTGGATAGTAATTCCAATTTGACACGGTCTAATCCCTAGAACCACACTTTCTTAAATACACTCTTTATTTCTTCACAAAATGGTGAAGGTAAAAAAATAAATATTTTCATAACTCATCGTGATAGATAGTAACAGGGAACACATGTTTCCAAGATTGACTTAGGAATGTAAGAGTAATAGGTTTCAAGGTATTGATCATCTAATCAGTATCAGTAATAATAAATGCCAACGTTGCCTATTACAATATAAGAATTCTACTTTTCTCTCCGAACCCCCTATGTATTTTTTTTAAGTTTGCACAAAAACTACAAAAAAATACATAATGGCTCATTTTTTGCATCTACTTTCACAGAATACGTTAAACAAAATCAGTTTTTCGGAAATTTTGTTTTAAACTAAAGTTCCGGTTTCAGAGTATCAAATAAAAACAAATAGTTTCTAACCAAAATAATTTTTATCTGTAATTTCAAAAAATTTTGTTGGAATTTCAATATTTTTACTTTTGTAAGAGTCAATTTTTTACTTAAAAAACAGGCAGACGGGGGTTTATTTTAGGTCCAAAATAATGCAAATTCTTTCACTAAAATTCACCCAAAAGTAACAAAAAGAAGAGAAGACGGCAAAAATGATTTTATCGGGAATATTGCTTTAAGCTTAATGATTGACCAGTTTAAAAAAAACCAATTACCTTAATTATGATTTCGCCAGCGGTTGCTGCAAACATTTTTACGAACACAGAAGGAAACGAGATAACAAATCATGCTTCTTGGAATTAGATCAGTGTTCAGATCACGTGGAGTAAAGATCCCTGAAGATGCCTTGCGTGCACTTTAAGGCGAAATTTCAGATAGTAATTCGAATTTGACATGGTCTAATCCCAAAAATCATGATTTTCTAATTGACCAAAGCCCTGTAAGCTTCCGTTCTATGTAAGGAAACGAGATCAAAAAATACGTGATTTAGGACAGGATATTGATGATCGATATTACCATGAACATGAAAGCAGAACCATTTCCAGGAGGGACAACAATGTTCAAAAATAAGTGATGACTGAAACAAAGTCATCCACAATCCACTTGGCATATAAATGTATCCCCAAAAGCGGCCGCAAGAAAATAAGAAAATTAGATTTTGTCCAGGGGTCATTTTTTACCATAATACAGCATCCAGAAACTTTGTGTTGTTTTTTCCAACGTCAATTTATTTCAGGTTTTTGATATGCTCCTGTTCTTTTATAACATTTTTACAGGCGTACGAATAAAATTTTTCAATAAACCCGGTATTACCTAATTTTTTATCTCGCATTCTCTTTATTCAGGTAATCAAGAAGAATATAATCTTCTATATTGAAGAAGCATTAATGAACTTCAACCAGGTTAGAGGGTTTTCCTTGTAAACTTATAATCGCAGGAGAAAATTTGACAATTGCCTGTGAGGTTAAGTTCACTATGCATGCTATAATCTAAATCTTTTTTTAGCTGATACAGAAATAGTCAACATACCGAACAACGATGAAACTTAAATATTAGATCAATTATCTTTAAAATGCAATTTTCTCGCAATACTCCTCGTTCTGTTTTGACAAAATGATTGTAACTTGACCACTTAAGATTCGAGCAAAAATTTCAAAATTAGCGTTTGTCGCGTACTTAACAACCCACCAAACCTAAATATGTTAGTAAAAAAAAACGTAAAACACTAAAGTATAACTTTATTAACTCTAATGTGTACTTCAGGCTGCCCACGTCCTTAAAACGTTTAACAAACTAAAAAATATATACCCATTCCTTGCTGGAATGGTGGGTAACTTGGAACACGCATACTTTCTTTCGTAATTTTCACATTAAAAAGGACCCAGTCGAGCCCACCCATATACTGCTTAATCTGGAATTATTAAAATAACTTACACTGTGTTTTGATTTAAAACTATATACGAAAATTGTTCCAAGTAACCCCACTTTAGGGTACGCAAATAATTAGAAGTATGGGATAAATAGTTAAAATTATATAGTTTTAGTTCTCTTAGATCTATCATGTTTGAGGTAAACCCAAATTTGAGAATTTACCTAAAAGTATAAAAATCAGGGATTTTTATTAATGCCATGCCACTTATGGATCCAAAGGACCTACAAGGTGCGTCTTAGTGAAACTTGCTTATATCTTACCTCCGACTAGCTCCGCTCGGTTGTTAAACGTGTTTATTGGGCTGAGCTTGATTTCTGAAACAAAAAAAAAACATTAAAATAACAGTAACAGCAATTTTCCATTATATCGTAAGCAGAGGAGAATTTGTCTAAAAGACACCAAAATTAACTTACCATGTTTTAAATTATTGTGAGTTTAAAATACAGGTAATAAGTTCGGAGAAAATTCTAATTTCTAAAAAGTATAAAAAAAGGACGAAGTGAAATCGACTATTAAGGGAGAACTGCACGCAAAAAGGGAAAAACGAGCGACAAGGTCTAGTCAAGTTGAAAGTAAGATGAAAAGGTACATACGCATTAAAAAAAACTTCCTGCACGTCTGACCTCAAAAAAATGTGTTATGTATAGGCAATTTAAATTACATTTCGGTTAAAAATGGGTTCAAAAGTGTTCACGCACTGCAGAAATTCAAAGACATAAGTACGATTTACCATTTCAAATTTTGCAGTTACGTAGAAAAAGGATCAATGTAAGGCGGTAAAGAGCCATTTTGTGGAAAAAAAAATTATATGCGAAGGCGTGTGCGTCAAAAACTAGTCAAAAAATGGTCGAAAATGGACAAATCTAGTTTTATTTTATAACTCTAGATTTGATTTTTTCATAAAAATTCGCATTTAGCGCCCAACTATACATATTTCCTTATTAAAATCACAATGAAGCTAATACATATCTCTTATAGTTTTAACATAATATTGCAGCGGCGGAAGGCTTGCAAATGATCTATATTACTGCGAGCAGTTCCCCATTAAGTTTGTATTTTTCTATGAGAAGAAAAAAATTAGTTATAAATAAAAGGCAAAGTTTGGAAAGCGCTTCTGATAAACAATTACGGTACAATGATACATGAAATCGGCATGACAAATTTATAACATGTAAAAATATGTTAGATATAAAACAATTAAAATATTACACATTTGATTTTACACACATTCATAAAGAAATCATTAAATCAATAAGATACACACTAAAAGCTGAGTTTCATCAAAGAAAGTTTATACTCTGAAATGAATATTTAAAATTTTTCTCAAAATCCGAGGCATGTGAAAATTTTTCGGGAAAAACAATCAGCTTTTTTCCAAATTTTTTGTTGTTTAAACTAGCATCATATTTATTGGGGTTATACTATAGGGGAAGTATATGTGATTGCTACATATACATATTATGTATATGTATGTATATATATACACATAAAAGAAAATGCTACAAAACACATGATTTGCTCCAAATTTATTTTTACTCGTATTTATTCAAATAATCTTTTCAGTAGTAAGTTTATTTAAAATTTGCTGCTAGTTATTTGTTTTTCAAGGTGCCAGCATTATTGGGAATTATTACTAATTTGAAAATGTGTGAAATATAGTTGATTTTGAAGGTTGCATTTCCATTTTGGATTTGTAGGAATGCAAAATCTATAATAATAACCGAAAAAACCAACTTCAATCAACATCCTGCATTATAAGCAGGCACAGCTTTTATATAAAGCCCGTCAGGCTTTGGCTTGAGGCTTTCTAATGACCCTACTGAGTTGCAAAAAAGGTAATAATAGCAAAAAAGTTTAACAGTCATATACAGGGTGGTGGTAGGTTAAACGTTTATGGAAAACGGGTGTTTCTTTTTTTAGAAAAACCTGACACTTTATGTACACAAATGTGCTATATTATTTGAAAGCAAATTTAATTGTCTTTCAGTTTTTACTATTATGTACATGTTCTATTAGAAAAAAGGCATTTTTATCCTCTTTTATAAGTAAGAAGTTAGCAATAATTTTGGATCATCCTGTATGATATCGATTCAATTGGCATATTGAAGCTAAATACCCTGGACTTACTTAAGCTACTACAACTACTAAAGCATGGAAAATCAAAGTTTAATTAAGGTCATGTTTTTCATCGTGTAAGTTAAACATAATTTATATTTCGAAAACGGGTAGAGATAGGTATAGGTAACTATGAAGAAAAAATATTTAGAATTTATCCGTCATTCCAAAAAAGTAACAATATACAGGGTGTCCCATTTAAAATAACAAAATTGCTAGACCTTTAGGTAGAAGCGGCAACACTATATTACTGAAAATATTTTATATCGATAAAGCAGATCCGATTACCCAAGAAACCAAATTTTCAAAGCAATCCTAATACCCGTTTTCCGTAAACGTCTAACCTACCATCGATCTTAAATCAGCCTGTATGTATATAGGTTTTTGAAATACACCAAGGCAGAGTCCCATTTTATTTAATTATATTTATTCAGACGGGACAGGAAATTGCTAGAAAACTAAACGTCGTTACGTAATAATATTAGGATGCCAAATTAATATAAAATTTCAAATCACTGTCACTAATCAGTGTCCCTCTACATCAGAAAAGAATAGTGAAATGAATTATTTCGTTTTGATTTTCTCTAGTGAAATACCATGCTTAATTATCACTAACTATTAAATTTCTGAGAGTATAAATGTATTTCCATACTCCCCTCGGCCTCTCGTCACACTTTTAGATTTATGTTCTTACTGTCCCTCATAATGTACTAAAAAATAAGAATACACGTGCAAATGACAAGTAGAAAAGTGTTAGTGATTTGTTTTTTGATTGGTGTATTTCCAGTTTTTAGGACTTCTACATGTGACATTGGACATTGGAACGGCTATATAGGATCATTTGGACATCCCAGTTAACAGCAAATGTATCTTCAAAAATAAAATTAAAGTGGTGATATTATGTTTACTAAGATGTATTAAATATTATAAAATTTACACATAATATCTAACCCAAAGCATATTGTACAGGGTGAATTAAATGTTAAAAGCTAATAAAATTAGAATGTGAATCAACGAAAAAACAATAAATGAAGACACCCTTCTCGTAGTATTTTTAGCCATATCATTTGTGATATGGTGCATATTTTGCGTTTTGCTAATAGTTTAATTATGTTATATAATCATTTAAAAATATATACAGGGTAAAATAATAGTGCAAACGGGTCATATTTCTTATCATACTCGTTCTAGTAAATACTGAACCTTCAAAATTAAAGCACATCTATGTATAAATATAAAAATGTATGGAAGTGGAATCATCTTAAAAAATATACAGAGTACTTCAAAAACGTGACAAACTAAACAAGTGATTTTTTACATGGAACATCTCAACTAACTGTTGCAGTCAGATATAGGTCATGCTAGAAATGCAACTATATCCAATTATAATGTTTGTTGCTGATTTTTGGAGCACCCTGTAGATTTCTTTTTTAAAACTCTTGTACATTTTTTATAAAAAAGTAAATTCATTAAAAAGTTTACCAATTTTGTGAAATGTTTCGTTTCTATATCCGTGTCTAAAGAATATATGGGCATTATAAATTAAAATCACATAATAAAAATTTAATCAAAATTTTCTAAGAGGGATGATAAAATCGTAATGATAGAAGTATATAAATTTTCATTTATATCACAAGAGCTTAAATTATTTCTGGAAATGTTTTTGAGACCACGAGTATTTCGAATATTTCTTAAAAAATATTCGTGGTCCAAAAAAAATGTTTTTTGGTTTGGCAGAAAATTTTACACCAAAATTTGAAATAAAAATTGTGAGTGAATTAAAAAAAAGTTCCCCTTAAATACCACCTTGCACAAAAAAAAATCCGGAAATTTTTCTGGTTGCCATGCCATAGTAAAAAGGAATCTTATTGGTTCAAAAGACTGGGTGTGAAATTTTTAAAGAAAAATAATATTCACATTCATATCTGTTAAAATTTAACGGTACGAAATATTTTATGGAACAGATAAACAAGATAAAAAAAATACAGAACCACCAAATAATTTTGTATATTAACAAACGAGTAGACAAATAGAATATGTCCAAAAAAGAACAATGGTTGAAATGTAACAAATTTTTCCACGGCTTGGTTAACAAAATTGAGCAATGCCGTTGATTAGAGTTGCTTTATCAAGCACCTCTACCGAAAATATTGTGTTATATACAGTTGGTGGCACATGAGGGCAAGAAAAGTTTTACCTAAAATATGTATTAGACCATAACTACTGACATACGAAAAAGTGCGGATGTCAGCGGAAGTTTTTTTGTAGAGTTAGGAAAAGAAAACTAATCAATTTCTGACATGTCTCGTCTCTGTTTCATCCAACTGATTGAAATAAACTTAGCTTTTCTTCAAGTATCTAGAAAACATTGTTGCAGGTGACAATTTACCGGTGAAAAATATAAAATTCCTAAAAAATTTCGTCACATAGAAATTAATGACTTTAAATAAAGAAACATTTCGTTCTAAATAACAAAAGCTTGCAGTTCGTTCTAAATAACAAAAGGTTGTTCTTCGCCTCATTACTAGAACCAAACTGAATTGTATCATTAACTATGTAATAAATTAGACTAGATAAATATTCTACATAACGAAAAACTAAAATTGGTGAAAAAATGTTGTGACTTGAATTTAATTGTATGTCCAAATTTTAGTATATAGACTTTCCAATGTGGCGCCAGGATGAAATCCCGGTGGAGTCAAATCGGCTGATGCTTAAAAAAATTATCACCTTTGTATTAGAGTTATAAAAACTATATATCATCGTTGATCTAGCCCAGGCCTTATGTTATATCATGATTTTCATCCAAAAAATTGAGACAGATTTTTGTCAATCTTAGTCATCAGTTTACCAGTGGCGTAAAAAGGCAACCCTGGTACCAAATCATAGAACCGGGCCTCCTCCCCTCTCTATAATAAGTACATATAAATTAAAAAAATTTAGGAGATTTCATAAATCGCAAAAAATGTTGAAATCTTGTTTTAACATTCAGAATAGCTCCAGCAAATACAGAAAAATAAAATAAGGTAATATATATCAACCATAATATATTCCATATAAACTATTCTAAATAGCACTTAACAAAACAACATTCTAATGTATAATAATAATTCTAATTACAACGATTTACGATTTGACGACTGACTGGTGTTATTTTTGTCTATAACTTAAAAAAAATGTCTATTTTTACATGCTTTTTCAATTTTGCTTCGTTTTGCGTAGCTTTTTTCTTTTAGCTGCTCCCGATTGGTATTGTAATTCATTTTATATCAACTACAACGCTGAATACTCACAAAACAAAATATAAAATCAGTATCACTGCAATTATACGCCTGTTTTAGGCTAGCACCGAACACAAAAAATTAACACCCCAAGTCATTGCCGCATCTACAAATTATGGGCCCCTATCGGCTCTATCCCCTCAAACCATTGCAGCCAGTGCCGATTTAATTATTTTCTCCCAAACGTATTTACGGGCCCCAAGCTCGTGGGAAAAAAATGACGACCATAAAAAAAGTCCTCTCTTCCATATAACAGACACTTATCTTATATCTTAACTTATTAGTTACATGGTGGCAGCTACAGTGGCGTACCTACAATGGTGCGAGTGGTGCGGTTGCGCAAGGGCCCCAGTCTTTGAGGGGCCCGGCGGCCCGGTTAAAGTTTACAACAAAACTATCGTATTAGAACTATCGATTTATAAAAGCACATATTTAAGTAAGGAAATTCGCCGTGTGTATAGACTTTAACGGGCACCAAACAGGCAAACATTGATATATATATATATATATATATATATATATATATATATATATATATATATATATATATATATATATAATATATATATATATATATATATATATATATATATATATATATATATATATATATATATATATATATATATATATATATATATATATATATATATATATATATATATATATATATATATATATATATATATATATATATATATATATATATATATATATATATATATATATATATATATATATATATATATATATATATATATATATATATATATATATATATATATATATATATATATATATATATATATATATATATATATATATATATATATATATATATATATATATATATATATATATATATATATATATATATATATATATATATATATATATATATATATATATATATATATATATATATATATATATATATATATATATATATATATATATATATATATATATATATATATATATATATATATATATATATATATATATATATATATATATATATATATATATATATCATATTTATTTTTTCTGGTCTGAAGTTGTTGATAAAATTAAATATCTATTAATGGAAATAGGTATAAGCATTCAAGTAATGTTCGGAAGTGAAATATATTAATTACTTGCAGAAAATCATTAAAGTATATGTGTATCAAGGGGTTACAAATCAACCATCATATTAATCTCTACAGAATAAAAAACAGGAGGGTATAGCGGAAACGACATAAACCGTGTGCATTTCAACAATTAACGTATACAATGAAAGAACGAAATACATTAAAAACTAGTTATGACCACTCCTGTAATTAGCAAGTAATCTTGTCAAAATTTTTCGTGTCAAAATGTCATTGCCAATTTCCAAAAACCGTATAATCAAAAAGTTCTTTAAATAGTAAAAACCAGAAGAAAATGAGCAAAGAAAATGCGGCCTCACAAAGTAGCCTACTACAAGAAATGGTTAGAGTAAAGAAACTCCATTTTAAAGAAATTGAGGACAGAAAACGGATTCCAAAAATCACATATGATACTCTACAAAGAAAAGCAAATTTTGAGGAATTTAAGGCTGTTTATGAAGAAAGTATTGCCAGAAGATCTAGTACGTCTTTTGGGCAAGAATCACGTTTACCACATAAAACACCATGGGACAGTTTATCTAAGTTTTCAAAAAAGGATCATCAGTATGTCGAGACACTTAACATAGAACTTCCGGTAATTATAAGTGCATATAATCATAGATCCATAGTTTTTAATGAAATTTCTTTAACCTTTAACCAATAATTACATGTTTACATCGGTCCAATTTGTAGATCATTTCAAGAATTATGCTAGTGGTCATATGAAGGTAGGCAAATACAGACAATAAAACAATTCCTATTTCAGGGGCGAATTTAACTTTCACGGCATGTTTTTTGTCAGCTGCTTTCTCTATGTATTTTATATAGGATTTGAGCAAATTTTAAAATAAAATCCGGTTAACGGACTAGGTTATGTCAATTGTACCTTTTGTTCATCGAGATCTGCATTATTTAAAAAAATAGGAAAATTATTCTAAATATTTTACATCAGCGGTGTTAGGAATCCTTTGTTTTCTTTTTTGCATACAAAAGGAATTTTTTTCTTTCTTAATAGGGTTAATTTAATCAAGATATTCTAAAAAAATTAAAAATAGACTCATTTTGGACTAAAACTTAAAACAAGTAATTTGTAAAAAGTGACTGCACTTTTTATTTCTCTCATAAAAGGGAAATATTGTAGTCGCGAAAAAAATCACCCTTCAGGAATTTTTCGGATCTTTACGTTTCAGGGTCCCCACATACCGAAAAACATATTTTCTCAATTCCGTTTGTCTCTCGGTCTGTCTGTTCCCGGCATAGCTAAAAAACCACTTACCTGATTGTCTTCAAATTTTGGTCAAAAATTAAGGTTCATATGGATATGAGCTGGTAAAATTTTGCTAAGAATCCAATATGACGAAACAAAATGGCGGCTTAATGAAATGTTAAAAAAATTAATAACTTCTTATCCCAACTCAATTTTTACACAAAAATCAAGTACTATGTAGAACTTAACTGATAAAATTATGACATGAATCCAAGATGGCGAAACATAATGGCAATCTAATAAAATATTTAAAAACTCTGCACAGAAAAGACTTAACGGATTAATTTTCAATTTTGTGCAATAATTAATTGTAGTATAGATGTGAACTGTTATAATTGTGGGACAAATTAAAAATGGCGGAACAAAATGGCCGCCAAATAAAATGTTTGTAATCGTGCAAAATATCACGTTTTAGCGTCCCTAAATATCAAAAATTGTGTTCTATCATTTCCATCGGTCTGTCTGTCTATCTGTCAGTTTGCGGCGTAGCTTAAAAACTACTTACCCGATAGACTTCAAATTTTGGCCAAACATTATTGGTCATAAGAAGATGATCTGGTAATATTTTGGAGCACCTGGTAATATTTTGGTAAAAATTCAATACGGCACAACAAGATAGCGGCCTAGTGAAACGTTAAAAAAATTGTTACTAGTTTAGTTTTTGCACAAAAATCGAGAATTACATAGGAATGAATTGGTATTGTTTTGATATGAATCCAAAACAGCAAAACAAAATGGTGACCTAATAAATTATATAAAAAATCAGCCTGAAAAAATTACTTATTAGATTAATATCAAGTGTGTTATAGAGATAAACTGGGAAATTTGTGGTCCGAATTAAAAATGGCGGCCAAGCAAAATGTTTAAAAAAGCAACGTAAAAAATCTTCCTACTCAATCGACTTTATCGACAGAAAAATTAAATGTGAGATAGGGATAAACTAGTACGAATTAAACATGACGGAACAAAATAGCGATGTGAGTCACTGTAAAAACCACTTATTTAATTTATTTTAAAATATGCTCAAAAATCAAGTGTGGAATAGGTAGAAACTTGTAAAATTTTGGTAGGAATCCAAAATGGTGGAACAAAATGGAGCTTAATGAAAATATTTGAAAAGACAGTATGAATGTGTTGCTAAATGACTATGTACCGGACTAAATTGGGTCAAATTTCTCTATTCCTAATAAAGGGAAAGATTCACAACGAGGGAAGTTCCGAGTAAAGGAAATTTACCGATTTTTTGATACTGGGGCAATGTTAAATTTTCAAGAAGTGGCGGTCGAGCCGTCATTTTGAAAATAAAAGTTTAATTGTGATATATCGTTGAAAAACAAATTTCAGGCTAAATAATTGTTTTTTTATAGAAAATTTGCCCCTTATGGAATTATAAAAATGTCTCAAATTTAAAATTGATATTTTTAAAACCAAAAAATGGCACCTGTTTACATGTCTCCTGTGTCACCTGGTTTTGGAAAGTTTGGCTCTAAAAGCAATACCTGTATTTTAAAAGTAATAAAGTTATAGAGACAATAAAAAACGCGTTTAAAGAAAATTTTCAATACTCCTTAAAACTTAAATAAAAACATTTAAATTTAAATTCGAGGTGTTCTGATTAATCCTAACATATGTTTTGTATGCCCACTATATTTTCTGCGTAGTGACGAACTTACAGATTATAAAAAGTTAAGACTGAAGGCCTCGCTATTATCAAACGGCTAATAAAAAATTTTACAACTTAATGTGTTGGGAAAATCAATTTTTTTCAAAAAAACTATATAAACATATATCTTAAAAATATTGGTATTTTTAAAAAACGTTTTACAATTTCACCATTGATTAGGATAATATAGCAATCAGAACCTAAAAATCGTCCTTGTAATTTTTTGGATTAAATAAAATATTCAAAAAAGAGTCGTAAAAAGTTCTGAAGAAAATCTTGAATAAGTCCGGAAATGTAGACTCTTAATCTCTTGTTATTGTATATCGTTGAATTCGTTTTTCAGTGCTGTATTGTAATAAATGCTGTAAAAAATAAAAAAATTATCTAAAAAGAACCTATAATGTTTGTCAACAAAGTAAGCTTGATAAAAACAAAAATACTATGGTCTAATCATGGAAAAACAAAATAAATAAACTTACACTATTAACAATTAACCACATATACAAAAAGTTAAAAATATAGCTATAATAAAATCCATCATTAAATATATATAATAAAAGAGATATAAAGTTTTTAAGTACAGATTTTAGAAACAGAACCTAAAATATATGAGTAACAAAAAAAACAAAATATATGGATTGTATGCTCACAATCTATCATCGTAAAATTGTTGCAAGTTATAATATGCTTTTGTCTTCAAGCTACATTTAATTTTTCTTAAACAATTTAAGAGATATCTATGTTTCTAAATATTTGTGGGAGGTGGTTGTACATTTTTTTACTTTCATATAAAATAAAATGTTTTACTAAGATTGTTCTGGAGAATGGGGATAGGAAGTGGGAGATTTAAATTCTGTCAAGTATTAAAAGGCAAGTATGTGTTAAAATTTTACATCTTACAAAAAGAAGTCTGCAACAGCCCGTTTTTCCAAAATAAAAGTAGAATTAAAAAGTTGTTGGCTTCAGTAACCTCAAAATGCTATGGCATAAGTTAGGTATGAATTTTCAAATGTAAAGTAAGCTATTCTTGACGCAGTAATGTGTCGAACTGGTTTAATAAATGCCAATATAGCAGAAACATAGTATCTGACACACATACTAATATAAATTGTTGGGCTACTCTTTAGAAGAGTAGTAAAATCCTTATAGATATACGATGTATTCCATTTAAAATAAGGAACATTTTGAATCAAACCAAGAAATGTTTATATATATATATTTATATATATATATATATATATATATATATATATATATATATATATATATATATATATATATATATATATATATATATATATATATATATATATATATATATATATATATATATATATATATATATATATATATATATATATATATATATATATATATATATATATATATATATATATATATATATATATATATATATATATATATATATATATATATATATATATATATATATATATATATATATATACAGCGTAACCTCTATTATCCGAACATGCGATTTTCCGAATATCCAGTTAACCGAACACTAACAAACTGATGCCCTTATCCGAACAAGCTTCGATTAACCGAACAACGCCGCTCCTTCGATCTAAAATCGTCGTCCCCACCAATCGAATATATAACTGGCGAGCCGCGCGGAGTCGTGTAATCGGTCACGTTTGAGCTGAACATATGTTTTTGAAGATTTTAGCGTTCGCGATGCCGAAAAGAAAGCGTACTTGTTTAAAATTGAGTGTCAAAATTAAAATTTTAAAAAGTTTACAAGCTGGTGAGACTGTCACAGGGGCGGCTTTAAAATACAATGTTGGAAAGTCCAGAATATCCGATTTAAAAAAAAATAGTCAGAAAATACTTGGATATGTCGCCACCTTAGACACTGATTCTAAAAATCGGAGAAGTCTCAAATTAAGTGCCTACCCTGATGTCGAAAAGGCTGTTTATAATTGGTTTTTACAGGAGAGGTCTAGAGGTATGTTAGCTTACAAAACATTATGTATGCGTTTTTATGACCTAACGGCTAAAATTATTTTAGGAACCCCTGTGTCTGCTGAGCTCCTTTGCGAAAAAGCCAAATTTTTTTATACACAAACGTATAAAAACGACAGTTTCAAGGCTAGCTCTGGTTGGCTTCAAAAGTTTAAAAATCGTTATGGTATCCGCCAATTATCCATATCAGGGGAAAAGTTGTCTACTGACCCTAAGGCTGTTGAGCCTTTCAAACATCGGCTTCTTGAGAAAATTGAAGAACTTAAACTTACGGAAGATCAAATTTACAATGCGGATGAAAGCGGCCTCTTCTGGAAAATGTTGCCGCAGAAAACACTGGCTCATGCGGGAGAAAATGCAGCACCAGGAAGAAAACAATATAAAGAGCGAATTACATTTATGCCATGCTCTAATTCTACAGATACTCACAAATTAAAATTGTTAGTTTCGGGAAAATCAAACAAGCCATGTTCATTTGGAAGCAGTACCATTCCAGTCATCTACAAGGGACAAAATAGGGCATGGGTAACGAGGGAAATCTTCACGGAATGGTTTCATATGTCTTTTGTTCCTGCCGTGCGTCAAAAGATGAAGGAATTAAACTTGCCACCAAAACCTGTTTTGATTCTGGATAATGCACCTGGTCATCAAGTAGAATTAGCAAGTGACTAATCCCAAATTTCTGTTATGTTTTTGCCGCCCAACTGCACTCCACTAATTCAGCCAATGGATCAACATGTAATTCAAGCAATTAAACTCCACTACAGAAAGAATCTTTTGAAAAAGATTGTTGAGACGTCGGGAAACATTTCAGAAGAGCTAAAAAAAATTACATTGAAAGATGTTGTGTTGGAATTAGCGCAGGCTTGGCAGCACGTAAAAACTGGTCTGATAAAAAGTTCTTGGCGGCAACTTTTGCCCCCCTGTATTTTAGATCAATGGGAAAATGAAGACTTAATTCCCCTTTCTGCATTGGCCCAAACAAAAAGATCAGAAACTACTGGAACTGAAATTAGTGACATAATAGCTCTTACAAAACAACTGCCAGAAGTTCCGACAGATGAAGAAATTCAAAAATGGGCACTTGGAGATGAGGATCCTGTGGAAATGATGAACGACAGTGATATCATAGAAAATTTGAACTCGGAAGAAGAAGAGGAGAATGAAGAAGAAATTAGCACTGGACGCTTGACTCACGGGGAAGCAGTAAATTATTTTGATAAATGCATAGCGTGGGCAAAGGAGAATGGAGAGGAGTCTTGCCACATACTCCTTTTTGGAACCGATGCAGAACAGGGCAAAGCAACTGGAAAGGAATACTCTCGTTCAAAAAAAGATTACGTCATATTTCGTAAAAAAGTGAAATGTTCATTATTATACGAGTATAAGTTTATTTTATTATATATTTTAGATCTGTACCTGTATAATTATAGGTAATTACACACTTTAGACTTCTCTTTTGTATTATTTGCCCTATATTCGATTATTCGAACAAAAGGGTTAACCGAACAATGGCTTGCAATAAATAGTTCGGATAATCGAGGTTGCACTGTATATATATATATATATATATATATATATATATATATATATATATATATATATATATATATATATATATATATATATATATATATATATATATATATATATATATATATATATATATATATATATATATATATATAATCAGATAAGATATGTTGGATATCGGCAAAACATATATTTTAAACTTTATGATATTGAAAAAGTAAAGTTGATAAATTCTGACCTTCATTTGATAAACATCTTAAATATTTTGGAAGACATTAACAAAAAAGTAATTTTACAAGACTTACAATTTGTTTGTTGTACTAGCAGAAGGCTTAGCTTAGCATAAAATATTTAAAAACAGAGCCTGAAAAACTTAATAGATTGATTTCAAATTTTGTGAAAGGATTAATTGTGGTGCAGCGATAGATGTACTGGTAAAATTGTATTACAATTTGAAGATAAAATATTTGCAATTGTGGTAAAAATCGCCTTCCCAGGTTTTACATATTTTAATGTTTTAGGGCCCTAGATGCCAAAAAGTAGATTTCCTCCATTCTATCGGTCTGTCAGTCTGTGTGCTAGTTCAAATTCTGATTTTAATTAAGGGTCATATAAGGATGACCTGGTAATATTTGGGTAAAAAATATGTCGGGACAAAATGAAGGCATAGTGAAATGCTAGAAAAGATTATTATTAAAAAACTAATTATTCAATTTACCTAAAATTTTGCACAAAAATCAAATGTTATATAGGAATGAACTGGTAAAATTTTTGGTGCAAATCTAGGATAGTAAACAAAGTGACGGCCTAATAAAATATTCAAAAAATCAGCCTGGAAAACTTCTTAATAGTTTGATTTCCAATTTTTGTGCAAGCATTAAATGTTATCTATAGATAAATTGGTAAAATTGTGGTATGAATTTAAGATGACGGCCAAATAATTTTATTTGAAGATCAACGTAAAAAAATTTGCAGAAACATTAAATATGATGTACGGATAAAATAGTACGAATTCCACATGACCCAAAATTGCGGTCTTAAAAAAATTAGTGTAAAAAATACTTATTCAATTTATTTTAAATTACGACGAAAAATATTGGTATGAAACCAATATGGTAGAACAAAATGGCGCCCAATAAAAATGTTTGAAAAAATAACATATATATAAATATATATATATATATATATATATATATATATATATATATATATATATATATATATATATATATATATATATACATATGTGCGAAACTAAGCTGGATCACACTTTCCTTTGGGTTGATGGGAAATTACAGAATGTATTTCTTGTTATTTGGATTATAAAATCACGAACGTACATCAGAATACTTAATGACTTTTCGCAATATGTTTACCATTCACCTAGAAGAAAGTTATAAAAATTATTAAATGTATTTAACCTATTTTCTATTAACAACTTATATATGTTCACGTTGCTGATCTTAAATGATCTAAAAGAAACAAAATCGAATAAAATTAAACGAAAAAATACTACTAAAATTCTTTAGTTCATTTAGTAACCAAATAACAATGCTACGTAACAAAATTACCTGTTTGTTGTAATTTATCATACTGTAATCCATAAATCAAAATCGTGGATAGGATAAAGTTCTGCCTGTTTAAAACTCAGACATGCCATATTGTAATGTAATTGAAATTGCTTTACGTAAAATTTTTATGAAGTGATATGTCATAGTCTAGCATTATCTTTTTGATCATTAGTACAAGGTGATCTAATAAGGACTGTTTTAATTCAGTTGCCTTAGTTATTATCGTTGTTATCATTGAAAGAGAATACGAATGATGAATGTTTTAATGAATTTTTCACAGATACATTCTATAATACATAGATGGAGCACAAAGTTTAATTTCTTATTGTACTATTAACACATAAACCACAAAAATGAAATACACTACAACATAATAAGCACCAAATAAATATCTATATACATATATATATATATATATATATATATATGTATATATATATATATATATATATATATATATATATATAAATATATATATATATATATATATATATATATATATATATATATATATATATATATATATATATATATATATATACATATATATATATATATATAGATGTGATTGTGTAATCCCCTACTTTCTTACCTCTAGGCCGTAATCGCTAGTTGCAATGACAACTGCACTATACAGGGTGTTATATTGCAAATTTTCTAGAAAAATAATTTTAGAATTTTTTGTCACGGCAAAATGATCTATGGACAAATACCAAAAAACAATTTCAACCGATTTTGCCCAGCTTCATTTATTTTCACTGTACATGGTTTAATAGATATTTTTTCAAAAATTAATCGATAATTCAGGCTGTTTTTACAAAGCAGGCATGGGATAAGCGAATTTGGACTGGGGAGTTATGTCGCTAATACAAATAACACAAAGATATTCTACAGGATCTGATAGAGACAAATGATAAGCAACTCAATTTTTTTTGCTTAATTTTTTTTAAGAATAACGTCTATTACATTAACGGTTAAGATTTGTTGATTCTCATGCAAATATTAGTTAGAGTAGACTTTTTTGCCCAAACGGTTTTTTGATTTGAAGGCTACTTTCATTTGTCACGAAATAAACTGCAAACATTTTGAACTTGCTTTCTTTTCGATTTTTTTTGTGTCAAAATGTTACCAGGACAAAGAAACAAACAAAAAAAAAATTCTGCCCAGTTAAGTTATTTTAATGAATTTTTGTGTACGATGGTTAAGCAAGACTAACTACGTTTGCATACAAATTAATTTATTTGCCTTTTTTCCAAAAGAAACATGAGACAAATTAATTTTATGGTGTCGAGTGTGATACTGCTAACGTAATAAATATAAAAATAGAGTCTGGCAAATTCAAATATGTACGCACACTGCTCATCTTTTTTAAACTTTTACAACTTTTTCGGCACATGCCGCAGTAATGTACGGGGTGTCCGAAATAAGACGCTCTATCTCCTTATCTCGGAAGATGTAGGAGATAGTGACATTCCTAAAAAAAAATAAGCGACATAACTCCCCACTCCAAATTCACTTATCCCATGACTTTATAAAAAGAGCCTGAATCAAAGTTAGATTTTTGAAAAAATATCGAATTTCTCGATTAAACCATGCATGGTGAAAACAAATGAAGCTAGGCAAAATCGGTCGAAACTGTTTTTTGGTATTCATCCATAGATCATTTTGCCGTGAACAAAAAATTCTAAAATTATTTTTCTTAGATCCTCAGAACCAACAAAATATGCAAAAAATGAAAAGATTTCGTATAACGCTCTGTTTAATGCAGTTGTCATTGAAACTAGCGATTATGGCCTAGAGGTGAAAAAGTAGGGTGATTGCGTAATCACATGCAGAAAAAAATAAGATCCAAATCTTTTTTTGCTTCGAAAATATATTTATATGTATAAATATATATATATATATATATATATATATATATATACGTATATATATATATATATATATATATATATATATATATATATATATATATATATATATATATATATATATATATATATATATATATATATATATATATATATATATATATATATATATATATATTATATATGTATATATATAAAATATTACAACACCAGAGTCACCAACAGGAGCAAAACCGACATTTGTGATTGCATTTAAAAGTTGTGGCGATACTGCTGCTTCCTCTGCGGATAAGATAAGAAAGAAAAATATAACTAATTGGAACTGAAGGCAACAACATTTTGGAATAATACAGCTTCAAGACTTACTTTTGAGGAATCAATGAAAAGTCTCCAGTCTTTTGGATCACAATCCAGATCTAAAGCTACCATTAATCCCTCAAGTCCCTATAGGCTACTAAATTGTTTTCCACATTAAAAAATGGTGTTAGGTTTTTCTGACGGCCTCGGTACACAGAAACTTTTACTTCATCTTGAAGTAAATGAGATTTTTGCAATCGAGAGGCCAAGAGTTTTGCTTTTTTCTTGGATAATTCTAAATTCCTTATCAGGTCACTTAATTCCCTTTGACTTATTTTGTGAGGCTTTTTACTATGAACTTCACAGGCAAAATCGGAGTCTTGCGAGGTTGATGGGCCGGCGACATTTTCCGGTATACTACCGTTTGAATACGTTTGATCATCATCACAATCAAGGGTATATTCCTGAGGCGGATTCATCACTATGAGGCACCGGGCGTACGCTTTTTTTCACTTAACCAGGCGCTAATGTTGGGCGCACATTTGTTGCGGCAGTTATAGGGAGTCCAATTTTTCTTGGTTTCCAACTTTGCTGTCAAAATACAAGTGGTTAGCCTTTTTATTAAAAGGCTAAGAGTAAGTTTTGATTCTACAAAAGTCATTTCACCACATATATAACAAAAATGATCTGGTTTATTTACACAAACTCGTGACATGTTGCCGCGTTTGACTCTTCCCGAACGTTTAGAAATTATTAAAAAATATTATCAAAGTTCGAGCTCAGTTGTGGGTTCTCATCGTTTGCTCCCCAGAGAGTTGGGACGCCGGGACCGTTACTCTCAGCAGGTTATACGCCGCGCCGTGGAAAAGTTTGAGCGCGTTTTTACCTTACATGACGCTAAACCATCCACAAGACAACGTGAGACGCGAAGTGAAGTGAATATCGCTGCTGCAGCGGCCAGTTTTACTGATCAGCTAAATTTATCGATTTCCCAACGATCACAACAACTGGGGCTTTCGCAGACTTCAACTTGGAGAATATTGTGTAAGGATTTGGGCCTATATCTATACAAGGTCGTACTAACTCAGGAGTTGAAGCCAAATGATCACAGCAACCTTCAGCAGTTGGAAGCTGATCCTGATTTTGGCCAAAAAATCATCTTTTCCGACAAGGCGCATTTTTGGTTGAACGGCTTTGTTAATAAACAAAATTGCCTCTATTGGTGCGAGAACAATCCATGAAGTGCCGTTATATACCCAGAAACTTACTGTGTGGTGCGGTTTATGGATGGCGGTATCATTGGACCTTATTTCTTTCGCGATGAAGGGAAGAGCCGTAACCATAAATGGCGGCTGTTACAGAGCCATGTTAGTCAAATTTCTGTGGTCAAAACTTGAAAACATTAATATTGATAAGATTTAGTTCCAACAAGATGGTACTACAAGCCATACAACTGAGGCTACGCTCGACTTGCTCAGGGATAAGTTTGGTAAATGTATCATCTCACGACGAGGATTTGTTAATTGGCCTCCGCGGTCATGTGGTTTGACTCCCCTCAATTATTTTCTTTGGGGCTACATCAATGCACAAATTTGTGCAGACAATCCATAGACTTTGGATCATTTGGAAGCTAACATTCGAGCGATCGAGTGCGTTAGTGCAGACAAAGCTGTCGTAGACATTTGAACGATATATTGTTCGGAATATAATTGCAAGGCCTAAACTTCAAAATAAAACTAAAACTAAAGTGATATGTCAAACCAACCGTTGTCGTTGGAAATTAAAATCCTATTACTCTTAATGAAAGACCCTTTACAACTAACAATTTTAGATTTATGTTATATGTATTTAACCCCTTATAAAATACACCTAATATAGTAAATCCAGGTATTTCTCATTTAATGGTCGAACTTTCCCATACACTAAGGGCAACTTAGATTTTTGCAAGACAGATTATTAATTAGTATAATAAAATAAGTAAGAGTTTGTTTATTTGGTCTCGGAAACATTTTTGAGGTTCCCCAGTAGAACCATTGAATAATATCAATTATGATTAAAAAATGTAATTTTAATACAGCGCCTTAACAATGACGTCTGTCATTGCTCTTAAATAATTTATTTAATATTTATTTTTTCATATGAAAATTATAATGAAAATAAATAAGTAGTGATAATACGTCTGTGGGTAAAAAGACGTAATTTAAAAAAATATTTATATTGGGCAAATGAGAGCTGCTGACAAAATACCGGAAATATCGCTTTGTATTTTAAATGTATAGATATTTATCATTCGTATTATTATTAATATTATTATCATGAGGCAGAAATATAATAAAATTTTAAATTCTTTTAGTTGCACTATGGAGCAGACCGGGCGGTACAAATAATTGAAAACAAGATAAAACCAAAAAAAGCCTCTCGTTCTCCTAAGTTAAGCAGAGAAACCCCCGCGGAGAATATTGATCATGGACGTACTAATAGAAGTCAAACGATTGTAAAAAAACCAAAGAAATCAGTAACTATTATGGAAACACTTAACACAATTGAAGAAAATGCAGTTCTCGGGCAGGAGAGCATAACAGATGTAGCTCAAAGACAGCTGACCGAAATACAAAAACACTTAAAAAATCGTAAGGAGAGGATACATAAAGCATTGCCCAAAGCAAGAGCAGTGGTGAAAACAGTGAATAGAAAGGTTAAAAATGAAAAAATATTGAATGCTTTATCTAACATTAATGATAAACTACAAAAAATGCAAGAGAAATATTTTAATGTTCCTAGAATTCAATATAAAAATGTAAATGACTGTTTTACTCAGAGTGGAAACTTGGAACTTCTTTATGAAAACGAAAAGTATCCTGCAGAAATACATTTTAAAGATGTGGTCCTTAAAAAAGATTTTCAAAAAAGTAAGTTACTTTATTTATTAGTAGATATAATACTTTCTCTTCTTGAGCTTATAATAATAATACTAATAATAATACCCTTTATTAAGAATTGAATACAAAAAAAATAATGTTACAATTCTTAAAGGGCGAGTCTAGCTGATTACAATCACCTACTACAACATTATGGTAACTGAGAATGCTTTATTTAATTCAATACTATTTTAATTTTAGGAAGTTGATATATTCTTCCAATAGTTCTAGGCAATTTCCAAGTAGTTTTTTAATATACAAATTCAGTCCAAAGTAATATATTTGTAACAATGGATTGTGCTTAAAATAATGTAGTCTTACTTCAAATCGACAAATCATACCGTTTAGCCGCAAATCGATATTAAAGTTTTATTCAATTAAATTATATCAATACAACAAATATCAGCGTAACACAACTATCACACTTTATAATAAATTCTGAAAATGCCAATGAACACGATGAAAAACACCGGGTGTGTTTCTAATAGGTTCACAGCCATTTGTTATTCGAACTCGTAAATCGTCAAGTTTATTGACTGCAGTTTTATACACCAACGTATTTAAATACCCCTAGAGATAAAAATTCTTTGAGTTAAGATCTGGGGAACGGGGTACCCAAGGGAGTGCTTCACCTCTTTCTATCCAACAATTCGGAAATACCTCATTCAGATATTCACGGACGTTAAGGCTGTAATGTGGTGGTGCGCCATTTTGCAAGAGTCACATCCTTATTCGTGATCCAAGGGGAACATCTCCTAATATGCCAGGAAGGTCATTTTGTAAAAAACTTAAATAAAGATTTCCATTCAACGTCCAATCAAAAAAGTGAGGTCCTAATCGCTTATAATGCCGGCTTAAACATTTAACATGAATCTTCGCCGATATTCCTTTTCTACATAAGCATGTGGGTTTTCAATAGCCCATTGATGTGTGTTATGTAAATATACTAATCCATCGCGTGTAAAACCAGCTTCATCAGTAAATAATATGATATTAATGAAAGTATTATCATTTTCATATTTATGTAAATAAGTATTACACATGTTTAGAGGTAATACCTCATCACCATCATAAAGAGGTGCGCCTTTTGCAAATGGAAAAAAAAAGAAGTTCTTTATGGATTACTTTTCAAGCTGTTTTTGCGATATTTGTATTGCAATTATCACTACTCAGTAAGAAGGAGATGTTATAAATGAACCATCACGTAGAAGAATTTTTTGCAGTTAAGAAACTTTTGATAATAAAATAGAGCACCAAATCTGCGTGGGAGAGGTGTTATGCCCTGCAGCGATAGTTAAATTTTGTTTAATAAATCAATAACTTTTTCAATGTAAAATATGCCATAACTTTTTCAATGTAAAATATGCCATAGAAGTATTATGGGGTCCACCCGGCGTTAGGTTTAAGCTTACACATGATGGATCATATGATATTTAGAAAAAGACTAACTAATGCTTCTAATCCAATGAAAAACACCGACGTTGCTACACAAGACTATGTTATTAAAGAAGTACACGTACTACGTATGCAAGTTGCAGAAATATTAAATGAACATGATTTAACGTACAAGTATTTCGAGAAAGAATTGTCTAAACTGGGTAGACAGATAGATAGAAATTCTCATAAATTTTCCATGCTTCACATGAATGTTGGGGTATTACTAACAAAAAGAGATCTCTTGACAATCATCATAAGGCTGATTAAGATGATAAAGAACGATATTTTCAATCGATAAGTCTTTCTAGTCCAACAATTATATACATATTTAAATAAATTCTAGCTAGTCCTTAAACATGAAATCTGAATGCGAAGAAACCTCAAACATCTAGAACATTATTCATTGGATAATGATATAGATGGAAGTTTTGATTACATAATATTACCGCAGAATATACAGAATTTAAAATTTTATTCCCACTATTATAAGCTTATATCTTAACTTTTATTTTTAAGCAAGTTAAAACTCAACTACACTGTCCCTATATCTACCAAAATGTACAGCAGTATAGGGTGTATATCCTAATGTAAGTATAACGTATAGAGGACAAACATTTTGTGTATTATTACTAGCACATATGTTACTCTGTAAGAATTAGGTTGTTCTATGAGAATGAAGATATTTAACATAATATGTGCTCTTATTTATTCACCAAGACAAAAGTTAGTTTTATTAAGAAATATAAGACAACTATTTAGATGCAAATAATAGTTCAAAATTCATCTTTTTTCTTTGAGATATGTTTTTAATTTAGGAGATCTTTAATACACATATGCACCACAACACAACATAACACATAATATAACATAACACAATACATACTTATAAATATGCTTAACTGTTTATGTTCCTTATAAATAATTTTCATTAAAGGGGAAGCATGAATTATTATATTCATTCAGATTTTAAAGTAATACAAATATATACTAATAGCTATTAGCATGAAGTCATTCAAGTAACTTGAAACTTGGAAGCTTTTAACTTTACAAAAACCAGTCCTGCTAAAGTAAAATATTTTGTAAAAATAAATGTTATCGTCTTAAAGACTTGATGATTCACCTTTCAAAAAATGTTTTTATAAAACAGAGTTAGAGTTTCTCTGAGATATATCATAGTTTATAAGATCTTCAAACACACACATAAAACACAACACGACATACATTGGCATTAAGCCTCATCAAGTAGCTCCAAAATTAACTTGAAAGCTTTTAACTTTCCAAAAGTCAGTCTCACTAAAGTAAATATAAGGTTGATGATATCGTAAGAATAAGTGCTGCTTTCTTAAAGATTTTGATGATTCGCCCGTTAAAAGATGTTTTTATGAAACATAGTTTATGAGATCTTCAAAACACAGACATACGATATAATATATTGCAACAGCATACGCTTATGTGCCTATGAATACGTTAAACTGCTTATGTTCCTCTAAAAAATATATTATATCTAGTACTATCACTATAAATTCAAAACATATATTAAATATTCAATTACTCAAGTCGTACCATTTCTTGTAATATGTAACTATTTTTTCCATATAATCACAATTGATGGCGTTTAAGGTATAACCTATTTAATGTCCTACTACCTACTACCTAACTTTATTAGCAAATAAATCGTGTCTATTCCAAATGTGTGACCCAAATAAATCGTCTCTTATGTAACATTTTTAAAACTAAAAGGGGGGTCGAGTAATACCTCATTTTAAAGGCCCTTCGATTCCCTTTAAAATGATAATAAAATACATGTTCTTTAGTCAGAGATTTATTGATTTAAAACTTAAAGTAGACTTTAATGCATCAGATCAACAGCCACAAAAATTAAATGTTTGGGCTGGTATTTTTGGCGATCATATAGTTGGTCCTTTTTTCTTACCTAGAAATTTGACAGCTGAAATCAATTTACAATTATTACAAGACTCCATAGGTCCAGCGTTAACAGCAATAATTGAAAATCAGAATGATTGGCGATACGTTGAGGTTGATGTTCTAACAGGACGGTGCCCAATGCAATATTTGTTCGACTATATTTAGATCAGACGTTTCCAGGTCGATGGATTGGAAGAAGGGATTCTATTGAATGGCCCCCAAGATCGCCAGATTTATCACCACCTCCGGATTTCTTTGTATGGAGTAACTTAAAAAGCAAAATCTATGCGACTCAACCGACCTCATTACAAGATTTGCAACAAAGAATTGTAATTGAGTGCCTTCAAATTACTCCCGAAATATTGCCGAATGTGCGGCAACGTCTTGAGCAAAACCTCTATTACTGCATGGAGACTGGAGGAGGTTATTTTCAACATTTACTTGGGTGATGTGTAAATACATTTTTGTTTTAAATAATAACTTCGGTATCCTCGTTAGTTATTTTTACACCACTTGCAGGCAAATTTCTTGCTTTAATTGATCTCCATTAATCTGGGGCATTAAAGTCTACTTTAAGCTTTAAATAAATCAATCTCTAAAACTACTGAACTAAAGTACATGATATTTTATTCATGTTGAAGGGAATCAAAAGACATTTAAAATGAGCTACCACTGGACCCCCGTTTCCATTTAAGATTTTAGTGGTGGTGCCACCCCCTCCCAGGGGGCTGCAGGTATGAACGTGATTGTATGATAACTTAGTGTCCCCCTCGAAAAAAAAATCGACAAGCCGAGCTTTTTGAAAAAAAATTATGAGCTGCCCCTAAATGCCTCTCTTTCGGTTTCGATGCGCCACCCTGTATAAATATTCATCTAATCCATTTTTCAATAAATCACTAAGGCGTAAATCATCTAATTAAAAAATCATTTCACACCTAAGTTACAACTTCAGTTAAATTAATAATTATCATGTTTAAAAATGTCACATATCTGAACTAGAAACGATTTATTTGGGTCATATATTTGGGTTAGACAAGATTTATTTGGGTGATAAAGTAGGGTCAGACACATTTTATTTGTGTTAGAAAAGCCTAGCGCACGTAGACTGTGGGCTTTTCAACTGTCTTGGAATCACTACTGTAAGGAACAATATAATGTGGTTTTTAGACAATAAACTTTATTTTAACTTCGAAAGAAAGGTAAAAGGGACAATAACAATTGGACTACACGTGCCTATAATCTGTTTATCTGAGATATTTACAGAATTTTATGATTTTTTTGCATATTTACCAGGCATTTATGTTATGGTGATTTAACTTTAGATAGATTATACCTACAAACATGTCAATTGTGATTATATGGAAGAAATAGTCAGCATCTTTCAGAAATTGGGACGGTTTGAAGTAATTAAATATATGATTTTAATTTATGAAGATAGTATTACATATAGCATATTTTTTATAGAAACATAAGCAGTTAAGCGTATTCATAAGTGCATAAGTGTATGCTGTATTGCGCTTTGTTGTTGTACGTGGATGTGTCGAAGATCTCATAAACTATGCCTCAGAGAAAACGTAACTATGTTTCATAAACACATCTTTTAATAGGCCAATCATAGTTTAATTACATTTTTGAGAAAAGCTGTTGATAATATCAAGAGTTATATAACCAGTAGCACTCGCGGAAACATTTATTTAAACCCGCTTAGTCGAACGATTATTAAGATATTTTAAAAAATAATACCTTATATTTAAAACATCCTGTATATTACAAATTGCATATGCGAATATATTTAGAATCGTTTTAACGAGCTATTTAATTTGATAACCCTCAAGATCGGACCAAAAAATAATTCTTTTTTTCATGTTGGACAAAGGACACAAACCTCCCGATGGTATTTGAATTAACATACATACATGAAAGAAGGCACTGAAAATACCATGAGTTCGATTTAATATTCATAAAAATATCAGTAACTATGATTTAATATTTTGCTAAAATACCTATATTAACCTCTGTTTAAAAAATACGAGAATTAACCGACGCAAATTTGGTCATTTTTCGGCAGATTTCGTAACAAATATTTTTTGAATGCTCCTGTATATATGCCGAAATGGTTAATTTATTAAAATAATAACATAACTAGAATTAGAAACTGAGAAAATTTGCAAAACTTCGCATATTGAATTTAAAAAATGCTGATCACTTTTTTTGAACCCCCTGTATAGGTTTAATACTACTTGGTTTATTTGCTAAAAAATAAGTATTTTTGTAGTGTAGTTAAAAATTTTTGCGAGTATAGTTAAACATTTTCACGATTATACCGCTGTTTTCTCATGGTATGGCAACCTCGCTTCAAACAAACACGTGTGATCGAAATGAGAACAGAGTTCAACAGATGTAAACCGAACGATGTGTGACCACGGACCGTGACGTCATGAACAAATTTCAGTTCAGTCCCTTAGCCTTGTTTTGTAGGAGGTATTGGTAATGGTGGGGCAAAAACCTTATAGTATTTCTATTCAGATGTAATCCATCTGTTAAATTTTATTTTTTTTTCCATGTATCATTTTATGATGAAATAAAAAATAACGCTGTAACCTTAGCTTGTAAAAAGAGTTTAAATTAATTCGATATTTTGCAACCCGATACGATACGATTTTTATTTTTAAAAAATGGTGCTTCATTGCTAGTGATATAACGTTACATTTGCTTTATGCTTCAGTTTCAGAAAATGTTCTCAGCGATTCCAAAATGCAAGAAAGGATAAGAGAAATGAACCAAATGTTTCCAGAATTTCCAAAAATTGAAGACACTCTAAGAGAAATAGAGACCCATCTTGATAATATAGTTAATTTAGAAAATGTGTCGAAAGTTGATCAAAGATATTTACAAGATTCATATGAAGGCAAACTCAATGATGGATTGGCTAAGATAATGAACGCAGGAAATTTAAATGAGATACTAGATTCTTTAAAAAAAGAGCGTAAGAGTTTATTTATTTTTTTATTCGTGAAATAGGAAATAGTGGTAATTTTATACAATATATTGCTTTTAGTGTAAAGATACAAAAGTCATAATACAGTAGTCTTTATTCTCCTAGAAAAATCATCATCTGCATAAAATAATGTTGGTTACTACTGTTAATATGGCATCTGCATCTTTTTCTATGGCATAGCATTTTATTAGAAATCAATGTGAATGCTGTTCTTTAGTACTCAGAATTTGTAGCAAAATGATTACTGGTAAAAACAAGTGACAACACTTCACTAATTTCCTAGAGCCCTTTAAGCTCACTTTTTTTTGAAGTGGGAATAAACATTTTCAGGTTTCACATAGCTATTCCTCAAGTGGTGTATTTCATTCCATATTGCTCATAGCGCAAGAAATGAACATGTTGGTAAGAAACGAAAATATTCCTAATGCTCCCTACGTAAGAATCTATCAGGAACAATAAAAATATATCACCCTGCTTAGCTTGGTAGTAGATATTATATTAAATAGCATGTCTTCAAAGATGGACTCTGAAAAAAAAAGAAATATAGTACCAAATATTTAGATGCTAGATTAATAGCAATACTTAGAAGTTAAATCTCAACCAGTGTAGCCTTTCTAGACTGCTAAACAGTTACTGGAAAAAATCGTCAGATAATGGTCGGCTGGTTAGATTATATAATAAAGATGCCCAAAAAAAAACAAAACGAGAAAAACGACATGCAATATATTATGCATATGATAAGAGTTTGACGTAATTTTCTAGGAAGGCCGTATAAATAAAAAATATTTTAGACAAATAAATAGAAAAATTGTGAGAACCTGAATTTATACCGTTATTTTCCAGCAAAATGATTTAAGAATGGTTGTAATATAGTATATATATTAATTAACATATGTTAAGTTGATCGGAAAAATTACATATTTGTTTAAGAAATTGTCTATTCAGAGTTTCTGTGATTCTAATGTCACCAATGTAGAGTAGAATATACAAGATTTGATATCTAGTAACGCGGCTTTCTTCTTAATGTAAATTTAATTTTTTAAACGTAACGTTTAAAATTGTAGGTAAATTCCGACCAAGTATGAAGTCCGAACTGCAAATAGATCATGTAAAAGAAAGCAGAACCGAACAAATCTTAAAAAATCAAGAAGAAGCCAAAGATCAAAAGCTTAGGACAATTCGTCAGCAAATAGATGAAGTTGAGAATGTTTGCGGTAAAATATCAGAAATCGCAAATGACGAATGTGATGAAGTTAGAAGTATGCCGAGTGACATAAATGTTATTACAGAGGAAAACTTGCAAGAGCACGATCTGTCTTATCACAATAAACCAGGTAAATAAATAAAATTTCTTTTTTCATTTTTTATACTCACTTATCCGATGGAGGATAGTATGTACTATTAAAAATAAGTTAGATAAAATACTATTTGAATTATAACAATTCGTTGCAATATTTTTGGCTAAAACCTAGTGGAAATGACATAATTATATTAATAATTAACATTACGTTTTAATAAGACATGTATATCATTATAGTTTTTGTTAGAATGATTATTTTTTTTTAAATATCTTACTAATAAAAATTAATTTTTATTAAAACGTTCATTTTGTCGCAATTTTGAAACTAAATGGTATCATGTGATATTGTTGAAAAGAGATTTTCAGCCTAAATAATAATCCTATATTATTCAGGTTGATATTAGTTAATCATTATCCTTGACTAAAAAAACCACATATTTCTAAAAATACAAAAATAGTTTTCTGTTATTTCTTATTGTGATTTTTGTTTCCTTAGAGCCAATGCCAGAGCCTCACAAATCGTCACAAATCACAGACTTCATCGAAGGGCCTAATTTAGAGTCAACCATAAGAAAATCGAATTACCTCTCTAAGGAGTTTAATGATTTAAATCAGTACCATCCAACACCGATGATAAAAATATTTTCGGAAAACAGAAAGTCATTTTGGAGGCACAGACTAAAAGGGGCTGAAGGTGAAAATGAAGAATACAGCGTGGAAAGCGTTACAAGAATGATAGATACACTACAATTTACTTTAGAAAATTCAATCTATGAACCTGTAACATAAAAAAAGACACGCTGATGAAAATCAAATAACAAGAAACAATTTAATGTACATACGTACGATAGAAATGTGTCCTAACTAATGTATTGTCTATTTTGTAAAATATATTTAAAACATCTAAAGATTTTATTGAATTTACTTATTGGTGTATTGTAACATTTTTCTTTAAAAGTACACGTTAAAACATAATACCTAAATTAATTTAAGTTTAAAATTGATCAAATAGAACAAACAAGCTTATGGCTCTGATATTCTATGGTTTTTTGTTCACCCGAATATTCTAAAACACTTTCATACCTTAATGGTATCTGCGTTGAATAAGAATATAATCAATAAAAACTATTTGAAAACAATATTACGTGTTCACTTGGTTACCAGACTCATTAAAGTCAACTAGCCCGCGCGTGAAAAACCCCAGGATTAGAGGATAACGTGGATTCATCGTGCCTTCTTAATGCGAGTTCGAAAGCTCCGCAAAACGCACCCAATTATATTGTTTAGAATGTAACGATTATGTCTTGTTTATTGTGCAATTCCATATTTCTTTGATACGCGCTAATTGTCCCTCAGTGTTTACACTTCCAAACAAAGAAGACTGCAAAAAGTTTTTCATGTGTTTTGCTGACACTACACGCTTCTTTATTGGGTCACCTGAATGGTTGCAATCAGTTAAACCTAGTTTGGTCCAGAAGCTTCTCCCCGAAATAACAAGCAGGAAAAACAAAATATGGCATTTTTTATCACAACCACAAATCCACGAATGTTTATTATAAGTATCTGGATTAAATTTATATAGATATGGGTTAAATATTAAAGTTGTAAGGCTCATCGAGAGCTTTCATTTGCACCTTCGGACGCATCCATACCGTACGTAGTTTTGCGCTGCGCAACTCATGACACGATTCCGCATTAAAGTTTTTGCCGTATCTTTTCAAATGCCGAAATAATAACACGTCAACGGATCGATAGCCGTCAACATTAATGTGAGTAAATATATTTTTTTATTTTTTCAGGTAAAAGAGAAAAACATTAAACAGATACGAAAAATCTGTTATTTTTTTCTGTCGAGTGAAACACTTTTTAAAGCATTGTTTTTTGCATAGTTCAATGAGCAGAAGTTTAAGATTGATTCTTGGCGTTCTATTCATATACTTATGCACTGTAAGGCTGCGCTACAACTACTGGCTTGTTCTTCTTTCAAACTATAATGATGGCTCTAAGTGCTCTGAGGATTGCGAGCCTGACTTATATTTGGTTCAAATTCGAACGCCTCGGCAGTAAAATCCAATATTAGCAAAGTCTAATTGTAGCAGAAACCAATACTAGCAAAAGCCAATGGTAGCAAAAGCCAACGGTAGCATATGCCACTTTAAAATAAAAAAGAAAAAGAGTGCCCATAGTTCTTCCATTCCTACTGGCGTTATCCCCAGGAATCCTTCCCGAACTCAAGCCAGGCACTCAACAAGTCTAATAGTTCAAATTTCCCCCACACCCCAAACAAAGATTCAAACCCCAGCCAAAATTCCGTTGCAGGCTCTTTAAATAATATAATTACTCAAAACACTCAATCAGTTGCCAGTCTCAGAATGCTAATAAAACCCCTAAGGTCCTCCCAATATTTTTGAGAGGTAAATCAAAATATTCCAAGGCAATAGCCTTTTTTAGACAGAACCAAATTAATTTTGGTAATCCCCAAAACCAAAGAGACGGCATTAAACTAAACCCTCCAACCCCTATGGATTACAGAAAAATTGCAAAACATACCGTTCTACTCGTTTATCTTTGACGAAGAAAAATCGTTACACATTGTTTTAAGGGACGTTCTAGAACAATGGACCACAGATAAACTACTGAACGACTTCAAAGCCCTAAAATTCAATCCTTCAAGAGTGATCAGATGGTTTTACAAAAGTGGTAAAATAATGCCCCTTGTATTGGTCATTTTACCTAAAACAAAAAAATCTATTTTTGACTTGCGCATATTAGATGATATGTCCATAAAAGTGGAATCGCAGAAAAATAAATGCAGAACGACTCAATGCCATCGATGCGATGGATATTCCCAATCAAAATGCGCGGTCACCCCAAAATGCCTAAAATGCGCTCAACCACATTTCTCTAATGAATGTACCATAAATAGAGACAATAGGTGTATATGCGCAAATTGTGGAGGAGATCACTCTGCAAATTATAAAAGATGCAGCAGGCATCCAAAAAACTTAAAAGCAGTCAGTAATATCCCACCCCCTACTTTCCAAGGGGGAGTGCATAACCTTAAAATTGTAAATAACGTAAATAGTTCTAAAAATGTAAATAATTCTAATAACATTACAATTACCAATAGAGAGGGCGTTGAAGCTCAAATGAACAAACAACTGCAATCATTTATGACGCGCTTCATGAATGCTATACGACAACACTTTTCAATAAATATTGATTAATAAACTCAAGCCTTCATCGTTGAGAATAGGAACCCTAAATGAAAATTCAATTAAAAATAAAAATTTGAGGTCCTAAACTTTGTTGAAAAATACCAAATTGAAATCTTATTACTGCAAGAGATATGGCTTAAACCTACAAATGGATTTGCTTTTCTCAACTTTTATATATAAAGGACTGATAGAGAAAGTGCTCCCAACGAAGGCACCATGCTCTTAATAAAGAAAAATAAATCCTATGGAATACCTAACCCAGGTAATCATATAGAAGGTTGAGACCTCCAATGGTTTGCTCAAACTAGGCTCGGTTTATTGTGGTCCAGCGGCTAATAAGAACTTTAATATTGAAAGCTTAATTAACATGTTTGGTAACGATGAAACCACCCTTACCAGTGGCGACCTAAATGCGAAAAATGTCCAATGGAGACGTAACAACATTAATAAACGCGAGCGATCTGAGTTCATCCACATCTGATCCTCGGGAAGACCAGAAATGCTAAATTTTTTCTTGAGCAAAAACAATATGCCCATAACACTTTTCGCAGTTCTCAATGATCTCTTCTCAGATCATCTCCCGGTACTAATTGATTATGGTGACAGTTGCCACGCCGACGTTCACATTGCGTGTGTCGCACTGACTTCCGCCGAGGATGTTAGAGTCACGCGAAATAAATCGCGCAGCATAAAAATAGTTTATAGTATAGTAATATTTGCATTTCTAGAAAATAAATTTGAGAATATTGCTTCGACAAGCGAGACAAGCGTAGTACATACCCAATCAAGAACCTCTGAAGTAGAAAATGCAGTACTGGAAGCCATCGAGAGAATCAACCGGTCTCGAAATATTATTGTTGTCGGCGTCACAGAGAACTGCATCGCGGCTGATAAGATCGTTGTTAAAAACATTTTGAAGATTATTTATGAAAACCAACCGTTTGAAACTCCGCTAAAAGTAAGTCCTCTGGGGAAACCATCTGATGGTAAACCCAGGCTGATTCTGGCTACATTTTCAAGCAACCCTACTTCCAGATTTATTTTAAAAAATAAAGCTCGCCTTCTTAACTTTAACACTTTCAAGAACATAGATATTAGGAATGACAAAACCCCACAGCAACTGAAACACCTGAATGACTTGAGAGTTGAGTTGAAAACCAGACAGGAGGCAGGTGAACAGAATATTACAATCAAATATATCAGGGGTGTTCCAACTATTGTAAAAGAGGGGTTAAAAAACCGAAAACAGGCTGCTTTGAATGGTCAGTCCTCTACACAAACGCCGCTTCACTAGTTTCCAAATTTAATGAGTTCACTGTATTTATCAATTATGAGAAATCGGCTTGCATTATGACCACTAAGACATGATTTAGCGATAAGCTGCCTGACTCTTCTGTTAGTCTGCCAGGTGATTCTTTATACAGGCAGGATCGTCGTGACAGGAGGGGAGGAAGCAGTGGCGGCTATTCAGGTGAAGTAGGTCAAGTGCTACTTCACCAGGAAAAATAAACAAGCAAACATCTAACTATATTTATTATATACCTCTTAAAATTTTAGTTTTTACATTCATTTATTCACCTAATTGGTAAAAAATAAACTGTACATCTCGAATAAATATTTTACTTGACCGTTGGCGGCATGTCTTTTTAAAACTTTAAATCGAACTTTATTATAACAACTATAACAGTGGCGCAAACCGCTCTGACTTTGCTGGAAGTGCTATGTTTAGTTTACGCGTACTCGATGACGTCGAGCCCAGCGTCATACAACGCTCTCGATGAATTGCAGGCGCAGTACACTACACCCACGTGTCGTTCAGTTTGCGATGGTTGTTTATTCTTATTTTCGCGGATTTCGCAGCAACCGGTGAGTTCCTTTGCAGTTAACTTAACTGTTTTGTGTTATATTTATTTATGGTGTTGTTACAACTTCAAATTTGAAGTTAGTAAATGTGATTGTTCAAGACTGGAATAAATTAAAAGACGTCTTTGAATTTATTACAAACTGTGACAAATCTGATGAAAAATCAATCCGCCTCACGAAAAGATTTTTAGGTGAGATGAACGATTTTGAATTTTCGTTTCTGGCATTAGTGTTTAATGACATTTTCTCAATCACGGACATACTATTTGACGTTCTTCAAAAAAAATCGCTTGACATTCATTTTTACATATCAAATATAAAACGCTGTCGTGAGGCGCTCTGTAAAAAAAGAAATGAACAATTTTTTAATACCATGTTTGATAAAGCAAATACTATTACAGAAATAAATCATTACAAACGTGAGCTTGCTAAGCTTTCACCTGAAGACATTAGGGCTAAGTATAAAACCCTTTTTTATGAAATATTGGACCATATTTTAATGGAAATGACACTAAGATTTCAAGACTGTGAAAAACTTACATTTTAAAAATGTTACGACTAGCCCGTTTGAAAATTTAAAAAGAAAGTTATATGGGGAAATATTTTCAAAAAGTCAACGACTTAAAAATGAGCTTGGTCTTATTTTTACAAATGAGATTAATTGGGATATATCGCTGCAAGAGCAAGTGAAAAAAATTAATAAAAATAAATATATTTTTACCGAAGCATATAAATTGTTTTCCCTTATTTTGACAATACCGTCGACAAATGCTTCAGTGGAAGAAGTATCTCAAGAAAGACTTACTTCTCTTGGCAATATTTCAATTCAAAACGAATTTCTGGAGGAGATTAGGGCAACTCATCCATTTTATGAGGATGTTATAAATAAATTTGCTGGTATGAAGGATAGGAGAATTGATTTAGTATACAAAACTTAGGTAAATCGTAAAAAAATATTCTACCCCCTCCACATATAAAAAAATTCTGGAAAAAAAATTATTTCGATATTTTCTTGCTTCATTTGCACTTGACTTACTTTTTCACCCGCGAGCCGCCACTGGGAGGAGGTGTTTGTATTTATATGTTGGATCCTGTTTTTCATGATTTTATTATGAAAGCGATTATAGGAGATTTTCCTGGTGTAGAGTTTTTGAGTCTTTGTTTAAGCAACAATCACGTTTCTATATATGCATGTGTTTTATACAGGCCCCCGGACACATCGGTGGAGAATAATCAAACGATTCTAACCAGTTTACTAATCTTGCATCTCATCACTATAATCTGATTATTGCTGGAGATTTCAACGCGCCGGACATAGCCTGTCCAATTATGCATCGCATGCAATGTTGCAGATACATCACAATTTATGGTCAACCTGCTCAGCAACTCTCACTTGCACCAAATTGTTAATCAGCCTACTCGTTTTAGAACGGGCCAAAACCCTTAATCCTTGACATCGTCTTAACCTCTAACACCAACCTCTTGTCGGACCTTAATATTCTATCTCCTATTGGCAAATCAGATCATGCTTCATTGCAGTTTAATATACGGATTATCTACGAATGTCGAAGAAAAGTAAATGATGTGAAGTTGATTTTGGATTTTGACAGTAGACGGTGGACCTTGGGATAGGTTGACTGGCCCGCTGTCCTGACTCACTCGACTGTGGAAAATAACTGGAACACATTTGCAACGATTTACCAGGAGGTGATTTATTTCAACACTCGATGGTTGTTTTCCCGTTAAAACCCTGGATAAACTCCCATTAACAAAGACTCCTTAGGATCAGGAAAGCACTTTGGCAAAAGTTTAAAAGGTCAAAACTCCAAGATGATTATGTCACGCATCGCATATTCTGAAATCAATTATCTCATGATATTAACTCAGCTAAAATAAACTACGAACGGAGAATTGTAGACAGCGGAAATCCTAAATCGTTCTTCAAATTAAATCTTAGTGGCAAGGTCAGTTTACCGCGAGTACGTGATCAGTACTCAGTTCTTCGAGGTGACCCAGCTACAGTTGCGTGAATTTTTCCAGCTCATACACGAGAGAACCCGATTCCTCATTGCCAAATGTCACATCGTATCGCCCTCTTCAGGCTCAACTTACCAACATCACTTTCACTGAAGAATGTATTCGTCAGAAGCTACATAATTTCGACGTCAGTAAATCTTCAGGATTGGACGGATTTTCACCTGGTCTACTTAAGACATGCGCAGCCGGAGTTGCCAAACCATTCAGTCTACTGATGTAACAATCTTAAAATACACACTCTCTACGCACGGTTGGGAAAACCGCATCTGTTCGACCTATTTTCAAAAAAGGTGATACATTTGACTCAAACAACTTTAGACCTATTAGCCTTTTACCCATTATTGTGAAAATTATGGAGTCAATTATTGTGGACAGAATGCATACTTTTTTAAAAAATAACAACGTTATTCCCTCAGATCAGCATGGTTTCACACCAGGCAGATCCAAACTTACTCTGTTGCGTTGATGACTGGACGAAGAGTCTTGACAGGCGTGAGTGCATTGACGTAGTCTATCTAGATTTTAGCAGAGCATTCGACAGGGTCCCGAAAAGTAGGTTGATTCAGAAACTTAAACATGTTGGAATTTACGGAAATCTCTTGGAGTGGATTTAAGCTTTTTTATCAGAACGGCAGTTTTCTGTTGCGATTGGCTCGGCGTCGAGCAAGACCTTCCCGGATCTCAGCGGCGTACCACAAGGGTCAGTCCTTGGACCGTTGCTCTTTGTTGTTTACACAGACGATCTACCGTACTGTATTAAGTCCAAATGTTCCTTCTATGCGGAAGATACTAAAGTGTATAATAACGCCTTACTTCAACCTAGTTCACTGCAGCAAGATCTTGACAACATATCCAAGGAGCCAGGATTGGCTTTTGTCACTAAACGTAGATAAATGTGTTGTCCTTTACTTGGGTAAAAACAATCCATGGCTTGATTATACCATTAATGGCAATCAGTTGGAAAAAAAAGATATTCATAATGACCTCGGAGTGTTAATGAGTTCGGACCTGACATGGAGTGCACACATCGAGCATCAGATCAAGAAAGCAAACTCTAAGTTGTTCTTGATTAGACGAGTTCGAGGACCTGAGTTGCCCGACCCTTTGCAGACTGTTTAAGACTTATGTGCGCTCGATTCTGGAATGCGCTAATAGTGTCTATTCTCTAATACTTGTGCGCGATATTGACTCCCTCGAGAAAGTGCAGTTAGTTAGTTACGATGAACGTTTGCGTATTATGCATCTACCATCTCTTGCTTCCAGACGAAAAAGAGGGGATCTGCCTTTAACGTCGTATCTTGGACTCTCCAATTCGCCATATTTACACTCTAAATCAAGACAGCCGGCTTAGAGGTCACCCGAGAAAATTATCACGTAAGTGCTTTTCAAGCAGTCAAAGACAAAACTTTTTTGTGAATCGAGTGTTTCGTGATTGGAACTCATTGCCTGAGGACGTAGTGATGTCAGGAAATGTCAATATTTTCAAATCTAGTATAGACAGACTAAGATTTTCAGTTTAACTGTATTATTTGTATTTTTTTAACAGAATCACATTGTTTTTTTTCTCGGTAATGAGCATTATACCCTTTAAGTCTCTGCTCTTACCTTCTTGTAATAATAATAATACTAATAAATTATAATAAATAAAATTCTCGAACTTAAAAAACTCGGTGAAAACCCAAAACTGACCGCAAGTTACAGACCCATAAGCATTATCTCTAACATCTGTAAGGTAGCCGAAAAGGCCATACTTGTCCAATTACAGAATGAAGTTCTGGGGACGAATGTTCTTCTAGAAGAACAATTCGGATCCAGAGCCTCAACCAACACTACAAACTAACCTAACTAGATCAAGTAGTGACATTCTTTTAACAGGAAACAGAATACAGGAGCAATTTTCCCAGACGTGAAAAGGACCTTCGACAAAACTTATGCAGAGTGGACTAATAATTAGTGCACATCAAGCCATTTAATCAAACAATAAGATCCTTTCCTCTAGAAGAAAGAGGCTCACCTCTTTCACCATTACTTCTTAATATTTTTTCAGCGGATATTTCTAAAAACAAACATACAAATATATACTTGATTGCAGATGATACTGCAGACATATCTTCTAAAAAAAAGATTAAGCTTATTACTTAATAGATTTCAAAACGACAATAATGACATTTAAAATTGGATGTCCAAGTGGAAAAAACATTAAACCCAATTAAAACAAAAGCTGTTCTTTTTACCCAAACATTTAGACCCCTCAAATGGAATGAAATTAATTGGCACGACCAAGCCAAATACTTAGGTATAATCGGAGAGATCGGAGACGAAGATGGGCAAAAAATACTACTTATACTATTTACAAAGCAAAAAAAAAGCCTATGGCTTACTATACCCATTCTTGGTAAAAAGAGCAGGCTTAACAATAAAATTAAATCCACGCTTTTTAAGTTATATTCGTCCAATTCGTTTTTCCTGGGGCATACATCACCAAAATCAAACTAAAAGATTAGAATCTGTTCAAAATCAAGCCCTTAGAACAATGCTTAATAGCAGCAGATTTGTCAGATCCTCTATAATTCATAGGGATCTTAAGATGAACACCTTTTTTTTTATTAACAAACTGAACGTAAAATACTTTAACAAAGCAAATTATTCCACCAACAATTTAATTCAAAAATATCATGTTATATTTCCCTTCCCCCTTTTCCCCAACATATTGAGTTCACTATTTCAACCCCCAATTGAAGCTCACATCGATGGAACAAAAGCTGTCATAGTCATTTAACTGACAGAATTGGCGAAAAAGACCCCGAAGATAATAAACTAATTAAATGAACTACGTAACTCCTCTAGAAGGAAACGCACTAAGATTTATCGAGTTTTGCACCAAAGTTATTACACTTTTTTTCAGAAAATCCGTCTTAAAACCTTGACATAATATTATAACGGTTTTTAAAATAATCTATTTTATTGTTTGTAGAATAGTATTTTAAAAGAAGTTAACAAAGCACTGAGAGTTGGAAGAAAATAAAGAAAAAAAAAACGAAGAAATACAATTTAACTCAACTTTAACTCAAAAATCATCAACAAGGTATGTTTCACAGCTGAAATGCATTTTAGTCTGTTAGAGGGAAAGTAATTTAAAGCAACGTTAATTAAATTTTATGTTTCAATTCTTATTTCGTGGTGTACATCACGCAATTGTGTAATTGAAGCCTTGATAAACACGGAACAGAGCCGGAGATACAAAGCCGCCGACATACAACAAAAATAAAATTTTTAATTAAATTAAACCGAATAAAAACTTCCAGTTCTCGTTTTGTTGAGAGCTGAAATGACGTTATAAGGAAGGAAAAATACAAGGGAGAAAAACATTTGCACCGTTTCGGTTATATTTAGCGATATGCCTGTCCCTGGCCAATAAAAAGCAAATTAAAATTATTCTGAAACTTAATTTTTTTTTGTTTCAACTATATTTCTGTATCGTTAGATCAGAGTATATATATATATATATATATATATATATATATATATATATATATATATATATATACTTAAATAAGAAAGAATTTAACGGTCATTCGGACAAAATTTTCTGCCTGTGGTAGGCTTATTCAAGTATAGGGTCCAAAAATCATGGACCATTATACTGACAAACCATTTAAATGCTTTCTTTCATCTCTACCGGCATAATTGACATGGCGCTACATACTCGGGCTTTCATTGTTTTTGTGTAAGCCCTGCGATACCAATTATTTTATTGGCGAATTAGTATGTCCGCGGATGGACTTTACAAGAGGTCTAAGGGACTAAGAAAGATGAAAAGGTTCGCATCATCAAAAATTTAAATTTTCTCTCAAAAATACATATATTAAATATGTTTTGAATTAAACCCCAAGCAGAAATACAAGATTTCGTTACGAGATTTAAAAGTATCGGTTTTATCACATTAGAACAAGTCTCAAATAGGCGCAAGCACATCTTTAACCAGCACACCAACTAGTTTCTAAAATAACTATGTCACTTAACGACGTACTTGTCAATGTTTTTATTTCCTGAATTAATTATCATTTAACGTAAAAAAGTTCTTATCGAAATGCTATTTAGGGAGACGTTTGAAGGAGTACCAATAGCTCGGATGGCAAACTGCAACGTAATAAAAACTGATTTTGTTTTGGACCTTAAAAAGAAAAACAAGTAATATGACTATAACGACGCAGCCAAAATTTTAGTTCTTCAATTAGTTAGAGAAACTCCAGGGATTTCCCTTAGAAAACGTGCTAAACAGCAGTTGTGAAAAAAGTTATATTCAAGCGATTTTAAAAGAAAATAAAATATTACTGTTCAAACGTCACTTTAAACATACTTAGAAGAGGGAGATAAAACGAAAAGATAAGATTTCAGTTTGTGTCAAGGAGACAACATTTTAAGAGTAAATATTGATTTTTATAAGTTTATTATGTTTTCTGATGTATGCGTATTTTCTATTAAGGGAATTGCAGCTGGTCTCGAGAAAACACCGAATTTATAACAGTGACGCTAAGACAATAATATACAAAGGATAATTGTTTAATATAGGTCCGTCACCTAAGACAATATTTAATTTAGTGTGTTTTGTTTGAACATAGTGAACTGTATATTGTATCAGTTTTTCGGCGCAAGCCTTATAGAAACAAAATAAGAATGTAATTGTTTTATATAAGTCGCTCACCTAAAATCAAGTTTTATTGACGATAAAATGTTTTGTTTCATAAAAATATATTGTACTTTGTTCGATTTTTTGGCACAAGATTTATAAAAATAATATTTGATTGAAATCAATTAACCGTTATGACATTTACATATATAAATAAACAATAATTTCTTCTGATTTTGTATATTAGCGTCTACAGGTAGGATGCAATTTTGCTCCCTGCAGCATTTAAATGATATATTTGATTGTAGACCTGATAAACAAGTTTTGTTGGATGTTAAGTATGGGCTTCCTGGGTCGGCGGTAGGATACTCGGCTGTGGATGCGGTGCCTATGTGTTCATGCGTATGATTTTTTTTAGATTGTTTTTAACAAAACTAATAATAAAGATGCGGATTAGGTTAAGTTAGGATTGGTTAGGTCTCTTCCGCTGTAGCGCGCCAATTCCGAGTCTATATTAAAACAAGAGTTTTTTTAATCGAACCAAACCTATACTGTTAGGTGGATTATCTGTCCCGTGTGTGTTAGGTTAGCCCAGGTTTGTCGATAAAACCATCGTTAAAAGTTATAAACCATCATTAAAGCCATAAAATCATACCTCAAATCATCGATTTTTTCTGCGAAAAGCGATTGGATTGGAAGGAACTACCCCCAAGGAATACGGGGTCAAAGATTGTAATATAAAGCTTGACCTTCGATTAATTCAGACCTGTATATATTGTTAGTCCGTTGTGATTCAAATTCTGGAAAAAAACTGATTTTTTTGCGAAAAGATTACCGAGCACGTTTTATAAACTTGGAATATCTCCCAAACTAAGCAGTTTAGTTTTAATCAAACCATCATGAGTCACATCATAGACCAAATGTTTAGTAGTGTAGTTTTATCTCCTACCGCCAAACCTACAAAATGGATCTTTGCTCAGTCCAATTTTAGTCAGGTGGTGTTTTGCACCAAATAAGAAGGGTTTTATTTCCTTATTTGCAGAATAATGAAGGCCTATGTGTATTGTATAATAGGCAGCGACCCATCAGAAGGTTATCCTTGAAGTATCCTCAAGATTCCACTCTTATAGGTTTAGTAAAACAAGAAAAACAAAACGATGTAAAAACGTCTGAATTGTCTATAATTTCAAGCAATTAATAAGTGTTTTATTTTACTTTACTACACAGCTGATTTACTTAGCCATTTTTTAAAAAGAAATATAAAAATTTGTTGTTGATTTTTACTGCCTATTTCCAGCCTACTGAACAAGCCCCTGAACAACATTGACAAAATCAATTCCGATGTTTCCTGAACAAGGCGGGGGGCGAGACGCGCTAATTGAAAGGTTTAACAAACTACAACGTCCTCCCTCTTGAGACAATGTCCTCAGTTTTTCTCGTAAGGTACTGGATATACCTTTGTAATAGCTCTTACAAAGATACCGTCTTTCTTATTTTTGCACATCTAACTTTACCGGGTGTCCCAAATTCGAAGGTGACCATTGGGATCTTGGAAACCGTAAGAGATACGAAAAAGTTTAAATTATGGCAAAGTTGCGTATTTTGGTGCTCAATAAAATGCCGTTTGGAAATTGAAAAAATTCCGACTAATTTCGGAGATAACCGAAAAAAACCGAAAGTTCAAATTTTTTTATTTATTTTCTGCTGACTTTATTTAAAGAGATATTGCAAAACAAATTGCACTTTTTCATTGCCACTTTTTTAGTTTTTTAAAGTGGCGTTATTACTTTTTTGATTTGACGTTTCGGTTTTTCGGATCCATCATCAAGTTCATTTTTTTAAATACGGACCTGGATTTTTTATTTCAAATTTCGAAAGAGCTCGAAATTCTAAGCACAACAATATATCACACATATTATTTCAATAAATTATAAGGCTTTAAAATTAATAAAAACAAAATTTAATGTTAAAAAACGTTAGGTGGCTATGAAACAAAAAAAAACATCTGATTATTATTTTGAGTTACGTTACTATGGTGATTTACAGTGACATTTTCTTTTATCGTTTTTATTATTTATTGTGCGTTATAACTAATAAAAAATGTTTACCAAATTAGAAAAACGTGATATGCTACGAATTTATTACAAATTAAATCGAAACTCTAGACTTTCAAGTCAAGAATATTTTATTCAATATCCCGAGCGAAGACAGCCTCATGAAAATTATTTTGCTAAACTTGATACCAACTTGTTACAATTTGGAAGCTTTAACAAACCTAGAAATAAATATGGTCGTAGAGTTGATGAAAATGAAGAGGAAAACATCATTAATACGGTAAAATAATAAAGTTTTAATTTAAATTCATATCTTATACTTTTTTTTCATTTAAGGTCAATAATGCTCCTAGGGGGTCAACTAGGTTTTACGAAAATGAGTTGCAAATACCTAGAATGCGAATATGGCGCACATTACAAGCCAATAAGTATCGACCATACAAAATTCACCTTAGTCAAAAACTTAGACCAGGTGACGATATCCGACGAATGGATTTTTGTAACTGGCTTCAAAATAAATGTGAGAAAGATAACAATTTTTTATCTAAGGTAATTTGGACTGACGAGTGTAATTTTACAACCTATGGAATCTTTAACCGACATAATGAGCATTATTGGTCGGTAGATAACCCTCATCAACATCAGGAAGTAAGAGCACAAGGAAGAGTATCTTTCAATGTATGGGTCGGGATGTGGCGCAATAAAATTCTAGGTCCAATAATATATTTAACGTCAAATAGATATCGCGAATTAATATTAGAAAACGTTGTTGAACTGCTCGAAAACGAGCCACTAAATATTTTGCGACAGTTGTGGTGGCAGCAGGATGGTGCACCACCGCATAATGGACGTGAAGTTGCACAATTTTTAGATGCCTTGTTTCCAAATAAATGGATCGGAAATACTGGACCTGTGCGATGGCCTGCGAGAAGTCCTGATCTTAATCCGTTGGATTACTTCTTATGGGGGTTTCTACAAAATCGTTTATATCGCAATATACCCGATAACATTAACCAACTTCAAGAAAATTTAATTAGGGAGGTTAGAGCCATTCCTGCTAGAACCATACAACGGGCGATATTAAAAATTCGTAGACTTGCAGCAAAATGCATTGAAGCACAGGGTTTTCAGTTTGAATACCTTTTATAATATGTAATTATTTTTGTATACTTTAGTTTTAAAATTTCGATAAGTTTGTTTATTTATGTTGTCACTTCTGATATACCTAGCTTTAGTTTTTTCTAAATAAAGGTTACAAACAATTTTTGTGTTGTTCTATTAAACGGTTGCTACAACGTTGGCGCGTTATAGCTGTGTGTTACAGTTAAAAAAAACATTACAATGAGTATTATATTAGTAAACGTCAGTATAAATCTCCATGGTAACTTAAAATAATAATTTCATGGATTTATTATTGTTTCATAGCCACCTTAACGTATTTTAAATATAAATTATGTTTTTACCAATTTTAGAGTATTATATTGATTAAAATAATATGTGCTATATATTGTTGTGCTTAGAATTTCGAGCTCTTTCAAAATTTGAAATAAAAAATCCAGGTCCGTATTTAAAAAAATGAACTTGATGATGGATCCGAAAAACCGAAACGTCAAATCAAAAAAGTAATAACGCCACTTTAAAAAACTAAAAAAGTGGCAATGAAAAAGTGCAATTTGTTTTGTAATATCTCTTTAAATAAAGTCAGCAAAAAATAAATAAAAAAATTTGAACTTTCGGTTTTTTTCGGTTATCTCCGAAATTAGTCGGAATTTTTTCAATTTCCAAACGGCATTTTATTGAGCACCAAAATACGCAACTTTGCCATAATTTAAACTTTTTCGTATCTCTTACGGTTTCCAAGATCCCAATGGTCACCTTCGAATTTGGGACACCCCGTACAGGGTACATCCTATTTTCTTATTTCAAACGGGTACCCTATTTTTTTATTTTAATTTTGCTAACTTTAACGTATACAAAATATTGACGTTTGTGTTTTTATATTTTTATATTAAAAAACATTGTTTTTTTAAATAAAAAAACATGTTTTTTATATAAAAAAGATATAAAATGGTATTAACTCATAAAACTATGAATGTGCCCACCGTTCACTTCAATAAACTGTATGTAATCGCTCTCGATTTTATTTATAGTGTTAATAATAAAATGAAAATGATGGTCATTGGTGTCCTGAATAGCCTTAATTATTCTTGTTCGTAAAACCTCTACGTCCTTAGTTGGATTTTTATACACTTTATTCTGCAAAAATCCCCACAGGAATAAATCAAGTGGCATCAAGTCGTGGCTATTTGGGGGCCAGCCAATCGGTCCAATACGACCAATCCACATTTGGTATTTCATATTAAAGTAATTTATAACCGGAAAAACGTTGTGTGGTGGGGCTTCATCCTGATGCCATATAATTTCGTTGCATTAACGTAGTGGTAAGTTATCCAGAAAATTTTCTACGTGATTGGTCAATAGATTTAAATATTTTTCTCCATTTAAGGGCCCGGCTATAAAAATTAACCCAATTATTTTATTATTTAAGAGCCCGCACCACACATGTAACAATCTTCGAACTTTTATCTTAATTTCACTAGTTACTCGAGGGTTTTGCTTTGCCCAAAATCGTACATTTTTCCGGTTATGAATCCCTGCAGTACTGAAGGTGCACTCGTCAGACCATAAGATTTTTTTTTAAATTGTTATCTTCTTTTAATAATAACATTTCTTGACAAAAAATAATTCTTCTGTTTTTTTTTATCTTCATTAATTGAAAGTCCTGACATTAAAACGATCAAGGTGAATCACCAAATAGGCGGCCAGGCCAGATTTTTAATAATAATTTTTGGAATATCAACAAACAATGGTAATTATCGTACGTCAATATCTTTTTATACGTCAAAGTGGGGGGTATGGTACATAAAAAATGTATCAAATATTCAGGAAAACGCAAAAATCAAATACAAAAATAGAGTGCCTATTTGAAATAAGAAAATAAGAATATGTGTATATGTGAAAAAAATTTCATCCTAAAACTTATTTTAAACCGTTAAACTTCTATTTTAGAAATTTTTTTTTCAAAACGTCAAATAAAAAGTTAAGGGGGGGGTCAATATATAAAAAAATACCCTTTACAAATATAGGGCTTAATTTTTAAGGTGATACTTTGTAGATTTTATATCCGCCTTAATGAGGACTATTCGGTGAATTGAATCGCCTTTCTATTTCACAAATACAAATCAACTATTAATACCGTTAATTTCAAAAACGCAAATTTTCGTTTTTTATGAAAAAAACCATTTAGATAAAAAAACTTTCTTTTTTATCTAAATGGTCGTTTCTTCCTCTTGATGTAAATTTGTATTAAATCACTGAGTTTCCTTCATTGTACGAGGAAAAACAAACACTAACTGTGCACCAGAGTACGACGTTTTTCTCTTTTAGGTGTGTTGGATATAATTGGGTCCAAACAATACAGACACTGTGAGGTACGCTTGGATATTCAATGCAGGGTATGTAGAAATTTGTATGAGATAAAATTGAATTTTAAAAAACTGTAAAAGTAAATAAAAATGAAGTTTTAAAATTCGAATTTTCAATGCTAACGGGATTGTCACCTCACCATCGTCGAAGCCTTCATTCTTTATTTACTATGGATGGTATGCGGGAGTGTGCAGAGTAAGACAAAGGAACGTGTCTTCGAAACACGAAAGAAACTGTTTAAAGTACAGCTTTTTCAAATTTTGTTTAGTATTACAACCTTATCTGCAAACACAGAGTGTACACGGTTGTGTAGATTAAATTGTTTAAAATTTGTTCTCGTACCTTCAATTAAACAAAACGTAAAAGGCAACTTCAACTTTTGAAAAACCCTGTATTTATTTTTATACTGTGAATACTATCACAGAGAGTATCCAACCTAATGAGTGAAACAGAGGTACATACATGTTTTAACTTTTCACTAACACACTCACAACATTTCTGCACACTCTGTATTAAATATCTGACTGTCCGACCTAGAGTGTGAAACACATGTACACGTATCTCAAATACTTCGAAACAATTTCTACATACCCTGTTATACAGTTAAGTACCCCACATAGTTGTTGCATCCAAAAAGAAAAACTCCGTATTCTGGTTCTTGTTTCGCGGTTATATATTTTTATGAATGTGAACAATTAGACACTTTTTACTTTTCCTCGTACAATAAAATAATATGAGTGATTTAATACATAGTCCAATAAAGAGGAAAAAATGGTCTCTCAGAAAAAAAGGATTTTTGAACTCGATTCATTAATAACGATTATAAGGTGTTATGAAATTACCGGTATTAATAGTTGATGCAATATAAGTGTTGACCAGTATGTAAAGCTAATTTTGAATTGATTCTAAGGACCTATTTGTAAAAAATTAATAAACTTCCTTTAAAGAATTTTTCACGCCTTGAAATTCCTTCGCATTATAGCTATATATGGTTTACTTTAAGTAAAAATGCCTCCATTGATAGGCTAGATACAACTCAATATGTATTTCGTTGCTTACATACAAAAACCGCTATGTCAACTTTCGTGGAGAAAGTTTTCCTAATTCAGTACTATTTTACAAACAATGGACCTATAAAGTAAAACTTTATAGTAAAAAAACAGCCTTTTAGAAAATGATAAGAAGGTGAGCAGATATGATAAAATTAAGAAGTATAAGACCCTTAGGTCCCGGGGCTATATATATATATATATATATATATATATATATATATATATATATATATATATATATATATATATATATATATATATATATATATATATATATATATATATATATATATATATATATATAGGCTATTGTTAGTTAACAATTTTTTTAGAGTTTTCGTTTATAATTCAAGTCTGATAATTGTTAAACAAAAGCTACTAAAATTATTTCGCTTCGTGAATACTTTATCACAATTATGCTATATGAGATTATGTTATGTAGCGATATTTTTAATTGTCATAACCTATTAGTCATTACAAAAAAATTGGAAAATTTCGTTTACCCGGAACTTCCCTCGCTAAGGATATTTCCTTTTATTAGGAATATTTAAGTGTGAACCAATTTAGTTCAGTAGATAGTTATTTAGGAACACATATATACCGACTTTTCAAACATTTTTATTGGACGCCATTTTGTTCCAATATATTGGATCTCTACCAAAATAAATTCGATAAGTAGTTCTTACATTGCCACACACTACGATTTTGTTACGTCATGTTAAACGTACTAGTTCCGTATATCATATTTAATTTTTCTCCAACACTTACAGACAATGGATTAAGAAGAATTTTTTACGCTGATTTTTTAAATATTTTGTTTGGCTTGTTCCGCTATCTTGAATTCATAACACAACTTTACCAGGTTATCTCTATATCATACTGAATGCTTGCACAAAATTTGCTATTAATCTAATAAATAGTTTTTTCATACTGATACTTTAAATATTTTATTAGAACCCCATTTTGTGTTATGTATATTTATATTCATATTAAAATGTTAAAAAAGTTCATTCTTATGTAACAATTGATATTTGTGCAAAATTTGAGGTAAATTGGGTAATGAGTTTTTTTAGTAATAATTTTTTAACCTTTTACTAGGCCGCCATCTTGCTCCAGAATATTGAACTTTTACCAAAATACTAGTCATTCCCACAATTTTTGACTAAAATTTGAAGTCAATCTGATGAATAGTTTTTAAGCTATACCGCAAACTGACAGACAGAGCGACAAACCGACAGACGAACTAATGGAATTGATACAACATATTTTTTTGGCATCTAGGGACTCCAAATCGTAAAGATATGTTAAACCTGAGAAGGTAGGTTTTTGCAGATTACAAAAATTTTATTTGACCGCCATTTTGAATTAGTACCATAGTTTTACTAGTTCATCCGTATACCGCAATTAGCTATAGCACACACTTTGAAATCAGTTCATTAAGTAGCTTTTTCAGACTGAATTTCTAAATACTTAGAAACTTACTTAAATAGACTAAATACGCCATTTTGTCTCGCCATCTTCGATTCGTACCAAAATTTTGCTAGTTGTTTTCTACGTAAAACTTGATTTTTGTACAAAATTTGAGATAAATTGGATAATTAGTTTTTAACGTTTCACTAGGCCACCATCTTGTTCCGGCATATTGGATTTTTACCAAAATATTATCCCGTTGTCTCCATATATGCCTTAATTTTTGACTAAAATTTAAAGTTAATCTGATGAGTAGTTTTTAAGCTATGCCGCGAACTGTCAGACGGACAGACAAACCGATAGATGGACAGACCAAAATGATAAAACATATTTTTTGGCATCTAGGGGCGCTAAAACGCGAAGATATGTAAAACCGGAGGCGGTGATTTTTTCAGATTACAAAATTTTTATTTGGCTGCTATTTTGCTCTGCCATCTTGAATTAGTATCATAGTTATACTAGTTCATCTCTATACTACAATTAGTTATGGCACACAATTTGAAATCAGTTCATTGAGTTGTTTTTTCCGGCTGAAAGTTTAAATATTTTATTAAGCCGCCATTTTGTTCCGCCATCTTGGATTCGTAACAAAATTTTACCAGTGGACTCCTACATAATACTTGATTTTGGTGCAAAATTTGAGATAAATTGGATAATTAATTTTGTATTAACAATTTTTTTAACGTTTCACTAGGCCACTTGGTCCCTCATATGGGATTTTTACTATATCATCAGGTAATCCCCATATCAGCCTTAATTGTTGACTAAAATTTGAAATCAATCTGATGAATAGTTTTTAAGCTATGCCGCGAACTGACAGACAGATAGACAAACCGACGATCTTGATAAAACATATTTTTTGGGATCTAGGGACGCCAAAACGCGAAGAACTGTAAAACCTAAGAGGGTGATTTTTTCAGATTATAATAATTTTATTTTGTTCCGCCATCTTGAATTAGTACTATATTTTTACTAGTTCATCTGTATACTACAATTAGTTATGACACACGATTTGAAATTAGTTCATTAAGTAGTTTTTTCAGGCTGAATTTTTATATATTTTGTTAAGCCGCCATCTTGGATTCATACCAAAATTTTACCAGTTGATTCCTACATAATACTTGATTTTTGTGCAAAATTTGAGATAAATTAGATAAGCACTTTCCCAGTAATATTTTTTTTAATATTTCACTAGGTCGCTATTTTGTTTTGCCATATTAGATTTTTACCAAATTGTTACCAGGTCATCCCTATATGACCCTTAATTTTTGCCAAAAATTTAAAGTAAATCCGACGGAATCGAGAAAACATGTTTTTTTTATCATCTAGAGACTCTGAAACGTAAAAATCTGAAAAAATTTCGATGGATGATTTTTTCACGATTGCAATACTTCCCTTTTACGAGGGAAGTAAAAACTAGAAAAACAAAGTTTTTTGTTAGATTTAATAATTAATAACTGATAGATTATAACAATTATGAAAATTTGAGTCAAACTGTCCTAAAATGACTAAACATCTTCATGAAGGACAGATTTTAACTATAGAAGATCAGCAAATTTAGTTTTTTTTGACATCAATAGTTTAAGTTTTTCTTTGAGGTAATTCGTTGTACTTTTCATCAAAGTTTAATTTATATAGAATTTTGCCTCCTTTCTCCTTCAGGACAGTACTTAAATGACCTTAAATGCCATGTCTTGTGGATGAGTACACTATATTTTGTTTTTTATCGTAATTATTAAAAAAACTGGAAGTTCACAACCTTGGCATCATATTTTTAATATTGGTGGCTGTCCTCACAGATTCTTATGTAATCAATCGGCAAGAATTTTCTTTTTTCGATGGCTACATGAACACTATCACGTTCAAATGGAGTGTGACCTTTTACAAGAAATTTTTTTTTTAAGAAGAATTTAATTCCTGCTGATAAGCACAAAAGGGTATTTGCCATGTTACTGTTTCGGTTCTGGTAGGTACAGCAATTTCAATACATAATTATAGGTTTGCCACCATTTAAGTACCTTTTGATATACTCAACAACAAAATGTAGAGGCTTGAAGGACATCATGGGTCTCGTCAAACCAATAGCAAGTACAGAGCCTAGTAATCACATTCTTTATAGTAGAGTTGTAGACCGTCATTCTGGTTTTGAAGTACAGACGACTAGGCATTAACGATGGACACACCTTCACAGCCTGAAGATCCACAGTAAGTATGTGTATTTCGCCTTTTAGACCTTGTTCATTACCTTTGGACTTTTCCTCCCTTGCCCTATCTTTTTGTGTCTGATGATTTTTTTAGTCGTCTTCCGATAAGTTTTTTCTTCACATTGGGAGCATGTATCACATCTATCTTTATTTGATCATTAGATACTGATGTTTAGTTCATTTAAAATTGATGTAAAAGACTTATCACAATTTCATTATTTACATTACACACATCTATTATGTTGGAAAAATATTGTCCTAGATACATTTTATTTGTATCTTTCTATCAGTAATGTGACTCTAAAAATTCTTTCATAAAATGATTCGGTGCTCTATCGTACAAAATACCTACTTAAGGTTTTTCTATCTTCTCCAAACTTATACCATGTCTGCTGTTTTTTACGCAGTTCGGGACTTGCCGTTCTTTTAAACCAAAAGTAGAAAAAAACATTTTACATATAGGAACCATGAGGCTGTCTACTTTTTAACCGACTTCAAAAAAGGAGGAGGTTATCAATTCGACTTGTATGTATTATGTATTTTTTTATGTTTGTTCGCGCATATTGTGTAAACGGCTTGGTTGATTTTGATGAGTCAAGCGCAATTTATTTGACGACCCTAGTTCCGCAAAGGGGGTTGCAAAACGCAGGGTCCAGTATGCTCATAGGATAATGAACACGTCTAAGATAAGCCCCAGCATCATGTTTCCAACTGGAAAATGAATATTATTTCAGGATGATTGATGGATGATCAGAAGAAGGCGGGTAGCAGATAAAATAGAACTGTCACTGGCTCGATAGTACAATGTTTGAGGACTGATTCAGAAATATAATCGTACTACACACAAGAACTTTGGTCGGATCTAAGGTACTGATCGTGGATAATTTAAGTAGCCAGCTAACTCTAAGCATTGTTCGAGAATGTGAAGCTAATCAAATTAGATTTGTACTTTTACCTCCAAACTCGACACATCTTCTGCAACCACACGATTTGGTGTATTTTTGTACACTGAAGCTAACCTGGTGCAGTGTACCGGAGAAGTGGAAGCAAAAAAATAGAGGACGTTTGTCTGGTCCCATATAATTTGATTTGAAATCCGTTCACCCGTTTTTTGTAATAATAATATTAAAAAAACACAGGATAAGGGCGATAAAGGCAGCGAGTTTTATAATTAAATTTAGATTTTTTTAAATACCCTTTTCAAACTAAATCCACACAATTTGTGCTAAAGCATTGAGGTGTGTAATAGGCATATAACCAATCCCATTTGCTATCCTATCCCGTTATGTAATTTGATATTTACAGGGTGACCATAAAAAGTGAAACCTCAAAATGTAGTATTTTAATTGACATTTTCGAAAAATGAACATTCGGTATGAATAGAACGTTATTAACGGACTACTCTTATTTAAATTTTTAACGGACTTTAAAGAAGGAAGAGCTTATCATTTTGACCTCATGTATTTTTACTTCCCTCATAAAAGGGAAGTATTGTAATCGTGAAAAAATCACCCTCCGAGATTTTTTAAGATCTTTACGTTTCAAGGTCCCTAGATGGCGAAAAACATGTTTTCTCGATTCCGTCGGTCTGTCTGTCCGCGGCATAACTAAAAAACTACTTACCCGATTGACTTGAAAAATTGGTCAAAAATTCAGGGTCATATGGAGATGACCTTGGAACATTTTGGTAAAACCCCAATTTGGCAAAATAAACTGGTGGCTTACTGCAATATTAAGAAAATATATTACTAAGAAAGTGCTTATCCAACTTATCTTAAATTTTGCACGAATACGAGATCGCGGAACAAATGGCGGCTTAATAAAATATTTAGAAATTCAGCCCGAAAAAACTACTTAATGAACTGATTTCAAATTGTGTGCCATAACTAATTGTAATATAGGGATGAACTAGTAAAACTGTGGTACTAATTTAAGATGGCAGAACAAAATGACGGCCAAATAAACTTTTTGTAATCTAGCAGGTTCTACATATCTTCGTGTTTTAGCGTCCTCCACATGCCAAAAATTATGTTTTATCAATTCCATTCAAATGACTGCCAAATAACTTGTTAAAAAAATCCTCTTATTCAATTGACTGTAAATTGTCAAGAAAATTAAATATGATATAAGGATAAACTGGTGCGAATTCAACATGACGTAACAAAATCGCGGTGTGCATCAGTGAAAAAACTACTTATTGAATTTATTTTAAATTATGCCCAGAATCAAGTGTGGCATAAGTAGAAACTGATAAAATATTGGTAGGAATCCAATATATTAGAACAAAATGGCGTCCAATAAAAATGTTTCAAAAGACGAGAAGTATATATGTGTTTCTAAATAACTAGGTACTGAACTAAATTGGTTCATACTTCACTATTCCTAATAAACCGAAATATTCATAAGGGGTAAAGGAAATTTATAATTTGGATGAAATTTTCAAGGGACATTCAGAATATTGCCGGAGTGGTCCCATGGCAAGCATATTAAAAAATGACGGAATAGTTTTGTATAATTTTGTTTTTTTTTTGTTTATACATCGATAACTCCGCGATGGTTTGACCAATTTAGATGAAATTTTCAGGAGATATTCAGGATACTGCCGGAGTGGTCCCATAGTAAGAATAATAAAAAAATGTTAAAAATCGCGACATTTTGTTTTTTGCGCCAAGATATATTGCAAAAAGTTTTTTAATATTCTACTCTCGTCTCGATTCTACGCGTTCACCAATATATCAGGAAAAATATTATGCAGTGGACCACTTGTTAAACCTGATTTTTACAATAAAACTCGTATAGATAAAACTAAAAAGGATGGACTAAAAAAAATTTATAAAAAATTAAACCGACTTCAAAAGAATGCTTTAAAAAGTGTTAAATAATATTTCAATCCACCTTGAAAATTTTACTCGTGAAGTCGGCGCCAAACTAATAGCACACCGAATTGACTGAATACATGATTATATTTTTGTCATTAAATTATTAAGAATAAATTTGGCGCCGACATCCCAGAGTAAAATTTTCAAGGCGGAATAAAGTATTATTTTACAGTTTTTAATGCATTTTTTTGAAGTCGGTTTTATTTTTTTTTTAATTTTCATAAACTATACTTTAAAATCTCAATTCTACGAATATTTCAACCCTTGAATATGTTTCTTTCCTTTGGTTCAATTTTAGTGACCAGATTACAAACAAGCGTTTGTCTTTGGGCCCAATTTAGCTCCTGTCAAAATTTTGTAAAGATTTCTTCGTGTTGTCAACTGTCCAAACATTTTGGTCATCTTGATCTGAGGAAGATTGATCATTACCTGTCATTATTGTCAGAACTGGAAACAAAAATATGTGATTCTAGATTTTCATCCTCGTTCAAATGGAATGTTTCATCTTCGGACACAATGTCGTTTTGGCTCTCATAAATTGCTGATCTCGTGGCTCCTCCTTCTTTTTTATCAATGTTCTTTTCTTCACTGTTTTCTCTATGTCCTCTTGTCGTTTCTGAAGTTCTAGAGTACACGTCGTCGGCGTCCGCCGGCCACTTATATCACTGATATTATGAAAACTTTGATACAGTTGATTCACGCCTGAACTTATATGAGGTGTAGGTTTTCTTGGAGATCAAGAGGAGTCTGTTGACCACCAAACTTAAAGTTTTAATATAAATGCCGGCTCTTGTGTATTGTACTTAAAACCATAATCCCTTTTATAAATACACACGATCATTTTATTAAATTAAAAATGAGCTTAATTCGGGCGTTTCTAAAAATGTACCCAAATCCTTTGCAACCACTTAGATATATTTTACCATAAAAGTATGTTAATTCTATATACATTTTGGACATAAAATAAACCATTAGGTTTTCGTTTTGGATTAAGTTAGGTGTAAATTGAATTAAACCCAGTAAAACGACGAATGCGTGAATACGCGTTAGCAATATAAAATTTAATTTCATTCAAGGAATATTTCTTTCCTTGCCCTTAATATGACTAACTATGATAGTTACGCGCGAGCTGAGAAAGGCTTGTTGCCTACCTGTGAATTGTTCGCACCACTTGAGAAGGTTTTTGTGGCTCCGCATGTGTTACGGTACTTTACATGGGAACGATTCGATATGTTATTTCTCAACCCGTTTAGGAAATGTATTTTTTATGCCCTATGTAAGTTATTAAACATGTAACAATTTTCTAAAGTATTTTGGCAAAAAAACAAATTAAACTTTAAACCTTACATCTTTTACCGGTACGTGGACGATTGCCTATTATCCATAACAAAAGATAAATGTGATTATATTCTAAACCCGTTTAATAGTTACCACCAAAAACTATATTTCACTTTATATCGCATAAATAACACAATAAAAACCGCATGATATACAAAAAATTGATGGTCCGGCAGAAACTTAAATTTAGCAACCCTTATCTCAAGAGAAATCGGTTGTATTGGCAGATAAAGCCATACATTTATCTGACCCGAAATATAGAAGTGTCAATCGAAAAAGCAAAACCTGCCTTAAGACAAAACAATTTTCCGCAAAAATTGATTTACCCCATTTTACAAAAAAAAAGAATATATAAATTGTATATTGCAAACTCAACATCAAAGCAGAAAAAGCAAAAGAAGAGGTTTTTAACACTTCCCTACGTCCAAAATTTACCAGAAAAAATTAAAATGTTTTTAAAAACCAGGATATTACAGTTAGTCACAAGGGAAATAATAAAACAAACTTTCAGTAAATTAAAAACTGAAAACACAGCAATACTCATAAACATAATCAAAAAAAGGAGAACATATTACTGAATTCCATGCAGCTTCTGCTCGCCCTAGTTCCCTACTTTTATTTTATTTTACCATCGTCCTCTGATGTACTTGTTCTATGTTAGTGTTAATTTGTGGTCGGGTAAAATGTTAATGTATTGTTTTTCGTCTTTTTAGTAGGTTTTAATGACATCAAGTTCCATAAGGTTCTACTAGGAATAGAGGGGTGAGTAACTGTCTTATGTTTCTATTCATTTTTAGCATAAAACCTTTTTTTCTTATAATTTCATTTTGTTATTGATAAAGTTTTGGGTTAACCAGCCGAAACGTCAATGAAAATATGAAAACTTTGCTGGCTCTATATATATATATATATATATATATATATATATATATATATATATATATATATATATATATATATATATATATATATATATATATATATATATATATATATATATATGTTTCACTTCCCGACAACAGTCAATATATTGTATATTGAAAAATATAAGTTGAGTTTTTTCGACGTTTTAGACTTTCTTTAGATTATAAAAAACATATTTTTCGAAAAAAAAAAATTGATGTCAATACGGATGTATGTGTATACACAAAAGTGTGTTCAGTAGCTTGAGAACGGTCAAACTGATCCGTTTCAAATTTGCACCAAAAACTGACTTTACTTAATTGAGCCCAACTGGTCACACTGGAAGTACTGCTTGTGAGCCAGCGAGACAGAGCTTCATGTGTTCTAATTTTATAAATAAATTTGTAACATGATGTTCAGATGGTAAAAGAATACGAATCCTTTGGTTGTAAGCAATATTTGCATTGGCAAATCTGCCATTGACACTTATTTGCCTTTATCATCTAGAGCAGGATTTAAACATCTTACACTTATCACACAATCAGTTGTACATTTGATTTTTCCCAAAGAGCACTGTGAAATACTGAATTTCTCGAGGAACAGTTTTAGCTTGTACCAACTTAGTGATGTTTAGAAGTGAAAAATTTAATTCGTTAGCCTTTAGAGGACCATTTTCTTTAAATTATTTCTTTCAAATTATTAATACATTAGTGCAACATGCACTACCCTTCGCCCCTCTGGCATAGATTTCCTTGAACAGGTGTTTAGTGTCACTTCTGAAAAACCTAAAAATTTCGAAAGAACATTGACCAGAGAGCTTGAGTGGACTTCCATCAACATAAAAGTATAGTAGTCTGTCGAAGGTACTATTTTATTAATTATCTTAAATTATTGACATAACTTGAAAACTTATGAAATAACCTTGAAAGCACATTGTACAATTCCAAAACAACGTTTTTGTTAAAGTAAATTACTGGTAACTGGTTATTAATTAGTGATAGTAGTAGGGTGGTTACAAAAACTCGCCAGTTTGGCGCCTCCTCAATCGAAGCGGGATTGAGAGCCGCGTAGAAATTTAGTCGGCTTGAACCCCAGCCAGGTTAAAACTTTACTTTTCCAATTAAAACAAAAAAACGCAAACCCCCAAATGTGGTGGTGCTAAGAAATATACTTTTAAACAGTGCGTCGGTTTGGAAATCATTGCATCTATTCCAGATGAGGGCCGCGAGAGAATTAGTTCCCAAACCTTAATGAGAAGTTTTCTGGTTGGCTAGCGATATGAAAAGTACAAATAAAATCGAGAACTTCCTCCACCTTTCCCCTTATAGAGGGTTAAAGATTGATAATCACCAATCATTTGCAGCTAGGGTGCTAAGATATCATGGCCAAACTGTAGGCCACCTGTTGCTGACTCCTATACTAGAGACGAACTCTAAATGACCTCTATATTTACCAATCACCTAGCGAGGAGATACAGAACGTCATAACTTTGGCAGAAAACCGAAGCCCAGACCGATCTGACGTCTTATTAAGAAAGCCTTTAATATGTAGGACACTTGGTTTTAGCTGGTGGTGGGATGCAACATCGTGGAATAGTCCTGGGGTTACCTAAGCCTACCTTGACATATTATGCCCTATTGTCTGGGTAAAAAGAATAAACATTAGGGGTTCGCAGAGTTCATGTCGTTACATTACATTTAGTAAATGAAAAATAAATATACAGCATTTACTAAATACTATTTACCATTTGGCCTATTTATTTAATAATTGTAGTCATTATCCTACAGTGTATACATGTACAGGGTTGTCCAACGAAGGGTAAACACCTTTATAATTTCTTTATTTTACAAGATATTGAAAAATGGTAAAAACAAAAGTTGTAGGGATTTTAGAGAGGAATAAGGATAATTTATGATAAAAACCATTGAACATCAAATAAAAAAATTACGCGAAAAAATTATGGTTATTTTGCTTATTTTAAATGGAACATCCTGTATATTATTGTATTTTTGGATTCTCCCGAAAATTCTAAACACTTTTTATATAAGATATTACACCTTTAAACCTAATAGTTTCGGAGCTATGAACAGTTGAAAATCAGTATTTTGGCTAATTTGCATTGTTGTAAAACCTATCTAATGAAATAGGTACCATGAGTATACGAAAGTTGGTACTTCAGCTTGTACCATAGTAAGCACCACTATTAATTAAAGTGGCCAAGAGGCCGATTTTTACTTGTTTTTAGCTTAAAAACATATGAATTTAGGAATAACGAAGTGGCAACATATCTGCAATAACTAAACGAGTAGATATTAAATAACGACGGAACAATATTTATTATAAACAAAATATATGTTTCAAAAAAAAACTCGTGGCTGATTTTCCTTATTAAAAAAAGGCTTGTTAACAACTCTCTTCTTATAATCCGCATTCCCGGGCTCGCTGCAGAATCTAACTCCTAATTTCTTTAACGTGTTTAAACTTGGTTATCGTCTGTTGAGATACCTGTGCAAATACTGTCGTTTGGTTGCCGGGCAACAAGTTAATCAAAGATTTGTCAAACTTTCGGTAGTTTACTTTTTAAAGAATATTATTTTAGTGAAGTTGTTAGTTGTTAAAGATGAACAGAAACGTCACACGTTATTCCAAAGCCGAAATGATAGATTTGTTAAATATATTGGCGAGGAATGGTTATCAGTTAAGACCGTCCAAACGAGAGTATCTGGACAGATATCCCGATAGACGACAACCAAGTTTAGGAACATTAAAAAAATTAGGAGTTAGATTCCGCGAGACCGGAAACGTGGATTATAAGAAGAGAGTCGTTGTTAACAAGCCTGTTCTCAATGAGGAAAATCAGCTAAGAGTTCTGCTTTCCATTTATGAAAATCCAATTCAAAGAACCAATTCTCGGAGCGAAGCACTTGGTATGTCTTACACATCTGTGAAGAGAATTTTACAAAATCACAAAGTCCATCCCTATCGTATTTCATATCACCAAAAGTTACTACCTGGAGATATAGAAAAAAGAGTAGATTTTTGTTCTTGGGCTATAGAGAAAACTTACCAAAACCCTGACTTTTTTAGAAATGTGTTATTCACAGATGAGTCTACATTTAGGAGTGACCGTACTATGAACCGACATAATATAAGGTACTACAGTCAACAAAATTCTAATTGGAGAGGGGAAATTATGAAACAAGGAAGATGGTCCGTGAACGTGTGGGGTGGCATTGTAAACGATTATGTTATTGGACCATATTTTTTCCAGGGTAATTTAACTGGTAACATATATTTAAACTTTTTAAGGGAGTCACTGCCGATTTTATTAGAAAATGTGAACATTCAAGTTAGAAACAATATGTGGTTTCAACATGATGGGGCCCCACCGCATGGCACACGTGATGTCACATACTTTTTAACTGAACATCATGGATCGAATTGGATAGGTAATAGGGGGAATCCATGGTACGTAAATAATGAAGCCGAAGGACCGATTCTATGGCCCCCTAGGTCTCCGGACCTCAGTCCTTTGGATTACTTTTTATGGGGATTCGTCGACAATTTTGTAAAAGCTACGCCTTGTGAAGGTCCAAACGAAATGAAGGAGAGAATACAATAGGCCTTTAGAGCCGTTAACAACGAAATGTTACGTAACACTCAAGAAAACTTTATAGAACGCATGCAAATGTGCTTAGCCGCTGAAGGAGGCATTTTTGAAAACTAGATTTTTTTCTCATAAGTTTTGTTTCCTTGTTCTTTGATACCTATTTGTTTAGTTATTATAGATTTTGTTTATAATACATATTGTTCCGTCGTTATTTAATACATATTCGTTAAGTTATTATAGATTTGGTTTATAATAAATATTGTTCCGTCGTTATTTAATATCTACTCGTTTAGTTATTGCAGATATGTTGCCACTTCGTTATTCCTAAATTCATATGTTTTTAAGCTAAAAACAAGTAAAAATCGGCCTCTTGGCCACTTTAATTAATAGTGGTGCTTACTATGGTACAAGCTGAAGTACCAACTTTCGTATACTCATGGTACCTATTTCATTAGATAGGTTTTACAATAATGCAAATTAGCCAAAATACTGATTTTCAACTGTTCATAGCTCCGAAACTATTAGGTTTAAAGGTGTAATATCTTATATAAAAAGTGTTTAGAATTTTCGGGAGAATCCAAAAATGCAATAATATATAGGGTGTTCCATTTAAAATAAGCAAAATAACCATAATTTTTTCGCGTAATTTTCTTATTTGATGTTCAATTGTTTTTATCATAAATTATCCTTATTCCTCTCTAAAATCCCTACAACTTTTGTTTTTACCATTTTTCAATATCTTGTAAAATAAAGAAATTATAAAGGTGTTTACCCTTCGTTGGACAACCCTGTACATTGTGATTGTCATATATATATATATATATATATATATATATATATATATATATATATATATATATATATATATATATATATATATATATATATATATATATATATATATATATATACGTACATACGTTCGACCAAATATAAACACAACACAAATAAGAAGTGAAAAATTTAATTCGTTAGCCTTTAGAGGACCATTTTCTTTAAATTATTAATACATTAATAAAATTAAAATATACTCGTATATATTTTTTCCTTCCCTAGTTTGTATTATGTTTATAGTAGTAGGATAAAAGGAAGGGTTAATTATACTGAGATAATATTCAGGTAACTAATAATATCTATAGTATATTTAAAACGGAGATATTACAATAGAACAGATTTATGCCATTAGGTTAACACCAAGTTCGTCGATAAGTAAAAACTTAACTCGAAATAAATATTGAAAGTATGTTTCTATAAAACACATTTGATTTATTGTTGCAGATATTAATCTGAGTTTCATTTCTAAATTATATAAATAACTCATACCAGTTAATATCGTTTGTAATAACTATGCGATACAGATAGGTATCAGATAAATATTTATTACTTACCATAAAGTCTGAGGGTACCCTCCGCTCTTCCTAAAGAGTTAGTAGAAACACAATTGTAAGTCCCTACATCTTTGGAACAAAACGACTTTATAATCAACCACATGTACACTCTATAACCAATCCTTTCTTCTTTAACCAAGTACTTGGTCCTGTAAAGAAATACATTTTCATAAAATGTATAATTAGAAAATATCATTATATTGTTTAAGAGCTGGTATAAGAGAGTTAAAACGTATGCCTTAACATAGATCAAACAAAACTCTAGTGGCTATTTCTAGCAGGGCAATGTCATTTATAAAAAATGTTAATAAAAACATGAACATTTCAATGACGAATTTATTAATAATTTTCCCAGAAAAAAGAAAAGGATAATTTAAATTACAATCAATATAAAACAAATAACACATAATCGATATTCCAATCATTATTTTATTAATACATTATTAACTGAACGCATATTTCCGGATTAGTTCTTAATGTTATCATCTTAATGTAAAAGAGACAGTCAATTATATTTAAAAAAAATTACAAAAAATTTTAATTTTGACATCGGTTTTAATTTTGTTTCTTACCCTATATCTAAAATATCACGAGCAGCTACTATTAAATTGACCACACTTTACACGCTATAGAGCAAGATTATCCATCAGTTTTACATATATTTATAATAAAGGTCTTTATTCAATTTATAAATGTACTACAAATCAACTTATACTAAAGATATTGTGCGAGATTCAGTTCGACCAAGATATAAAAATATTGCTCAGGCACTCGAGATGCTCTCCAAGACCAAAATTTTGTTCTCAAATATTCATTAAGACATTTAGCAAAATTTTAAGAAAACGATCGCTTGAAAAGTTGTGTAAAGTGGGAAGGAATAGTTTTCCCTTGAAACCGTCATTGATATTGTGTACGTCGCTGCTTCGCTATATTTGTAATATAGGTACGGAAGATATTTTTCGGCAAATAATTGAATAAAATTGACAGGCTGAGTGCAATTGCCGCCTCTACTGGATGTTCAACCAACCAGTCTCCATTAGCTTATGCGTGATGTGCTCGAATTTTCTTAAATCGTAGTTTAATCTCAAACTTGAATTTTGCACTTTTTATATTCGTTTGGAATCATAAACACTGGACCCATGTCGCAATAATTTAGGTGGGAGAGTACCAGACTCTCACAACACAGGTTGAATATCTCTGTCAAGGAAATGCCGATTTTGAATAATTAGTTTTAGATAAATTTTAATAGGTGACTGTAGTTATCCATAAAATATTCTCTATCATTCTTTTTACCAAATAAAATTGCTGTCGTCTTTTGGGGATTTAATTTTAATGAATGCTTATTAGAAAACTGAGCTAAGTTGCTTTAATCATTATTTCAATCAATATTTATAGTTGATACAGCCTGCAGACACTCGTCAGGTTTGAATGATAAATATAGCTGAACATCGTCAGCATAATAGTGCTGATGATAAGAATTAAATGCTTTAGGAAACATTGCGGTATATATTCTAAAGAGCAAAGGTGATAAAATGGATCCTTGGGGAAGACCGGTGAGAAGATCTAGAAAGGAAGACTGTTTTCCATGATAAACAACAGCCACCTTCCAGCTAGAATCCTGACAAACGATTTATCGCCGAAGTTGACAGACCAATATATTGCAAAATAAGCTTTAATATGTCCTGTCTATTAGTGTCAAAGGCTCTGGAGTAGGCAAACAAAATAAGAACAGTTAATTTGCCGTAATGTTTTAGTAATGCTCAGCAAAGCTGTATAGCAGCTATATCTCTGTCTAAAGTCCGATTGATGCATTGGTTAAATTTTGTTTGTTTCTACGTGTTATCGAAGCTGCATTTCAGTAATCTTTTCTAATAGTTACCAATATTAACAAATCAATGTTAAAGTTCCCAAAACAATTAATATTGTTCACTGCAGCTATAATCTGGAACACTTCGGTCTCAAATGTATTGAAAAAGTTTTTATAGATGAAATTAGGTGGTTTATAAGCAACACAGATAGCAACGCGTGACCCTAGCAGTGTTAATTCGATCCAAAGTTGTTCAATTGAATCATTACTTTGCAGAACTATATAATATACAAAATTTGTTTTAATATAAATACCTACTCCGCCCCCACGACCTATTCTATCTCCTCGAAAAAAATTATAACCAGCAATATTTAAAGAATCATTTGATATATTATTATTCAGCCAGGTCTCACAAACGCAGACAAGATCAAAGTCGTTGGCTGGTAGCACCCCTTCCAAAGCGTCACGACGACGTGCCATAAGTGTCCTAATATTAAGATGCACACATTCAAAATTTGAATCAAACATTTTAATCAAACATATTTGTACGTTGTTGTTATTAAATTAATTTGTATGTATAAGTTATTATTTAAGTACCTATATGATTGAGCTTCTTTGCAAAAATACTAGAGGATATATATAATAATATAAAATACTAAAATATAGTTATTTAAGTAAGTATTTTCTTTTGGTACGCAAAATACTACTTAAATTATTATATGCTAAGGTTTTTAGGTACGCCTATATTTTTAATTTATAATTATGATGATTCTAATTAAAGTTTTCAATTAGAATAATATTTACGAAGTGAAAAGGAATTGGAAGTAAAAAAACAACAACAAAAATATATTCGTCCATAAAAAAGCACCGAAAATAAATTACTTTGAGTTCTCCCAAAGAGTTTCCAGTTTTATTATTAAGTTGTGGTATATACTTACATAGAAAACTACTGAAGATGTTTTTTCACAAATAATGTAAGTTCTCTAATGCCACTATAATTCAAATATTGTTAATATATTAACAATTTTTTTAATTTTAGCTAAAATAATTAAGTTGGGAATAATAGAAAATTTTGATTTGAGCTGATTTTTCTTTGTACATCCAAGAAAGCTAGAATTATAACACAAGGGTTGTACTTTTTCGTGACGAGAGGTATAAAATATCAAACATTAAAGGTTTTCTACAGAGGGCTACTACAATTAAAATAACTAATTTTTGTATAAAAATAAAGAACTTACCCATTTAATAACATTTCACTACGATTTTTCACCCAATAATTTATTGTATTTGGGAAAGCTTCTACGTAGCATTCCAACTGGACATCGGTGTGAACAGGAGCTCCAAGAAGCTGATTGGGTACTTTAATAGATGGAGAAACTGAAATTAAATGTTCTGTTATGGTAATACTACAACTTTTCTAAAACCCATTTATTAAATAATTAACAATACAGGGTTACCAGTATATTTAAATATTTATTAGAATAGAAAACCTGTTTAGTATAACGGTTTTAGAGTTTTACCGAAACCGTAACGATTTGCTTCTTGAATCTCCCCCCCCACTCCCTTATTTCTCCTATATATACCTTTTTAATCTATGACTACTGAGTGATTTCTTTAAGATGGGAACTGATCACCATTTTCAAGAAAAAAAATTTTTGACACCTTACAAAACTGAATAATAATACATACTGACAAAAATAACCTTACGAGTATGAACATTTAGTGTCCAGATTTCCAGTCCTTTTTTATTTATTTATTTTATTCCAAACTAACTATTTAGTTTATTAAAGTTTATTAAGGAAAAATAAACGAACACTAAATTAGTTATAAATGTTCATTATGTGTTACATATCACAATTATTTTATTTATTTTATTCCAAACTAACTATTTAGTTTATTAAAGTTTATTAAGGAAAAATAAACGAACACTAAATTAGTTATAAATGTTCATTATGTGTTACATATCACAATAAAAAAATAATTAATATTTGACTGATTAACAGGTTGTAAAAGAAAGTAAAGTAAAATATGAAAGTATTAATAATGGGCTATTTTTCTAGAAAATATTTCTTTGCTTCTTTTTTAAATGTTAAAATATTTCTAATGCTAATTACTTTTTGCTAACGTGATGGGTAAATTGTTACATTGCCTAGTATTGTGAATTTCTGTAAAGAGATTTATTAAGAGTTTGCGATTAATTAAATGTTATTAGAATTTCCATTTTTTATATCAGAATGTTTTTCCATATAATTTAAAGAATAAATTAAAATACACGTTTTTAACCTATATAGGTTCAAATAGTTATTAGGTTTATAAAGAGTTTTTGTAGGTTCCAGGAATGGCAATCGGTGAATAGATTTTATTACTTTATTATGTAATATTTTTAGTGGTTTAAGACTCGAAGAATAAGCAGAACCCCATACTGATATAAGGTATTGCAACTTAGAGTAAATGAAATAAAAATAAACAATTTTTAAAAGTCTTAAAGGAATATAATTTCGAACTCTATATAAAATGCCAATTCAAGGGCTTATTGTATCTCTAAGATATCTAATTTGATTAACTTGAATTTTCGTCCAAATATATACCCAATGACTTTGAATGCTTTATATTTTCACCATTAATTTAATAATGGGGGAATGGCATTTATGTCACTAGTATCTTTATTGATAATTCTAAGAGTACATTTATATAAATTAAAAAGAGCACTGGTCCTATTATCGACCCTTATGGAATCCCGCAATTTATAGTCTGTTGAAAACTTTTATATTATTTTATTTGAACGTATTGTCTACGATTACATAAATAATTTAAAACAATTTATAAGTAGCATTTCGAATTCCTAATTATAACAAAACAGTATTTGATTTACGGTGTCAAATGCCTTGCGTAAATACAAAGATATCTAACAACATTGCATCCATTATCAAGATTTGGTTTAATATTAGCAATGAGATCAATAGTTGCTAATTCAGTATGGGCTTACGAAAACTATATTGATTTGAAAAAGTAAATGTTGTCTCTCTAAATAATTTCTCAACACAGAATCTCTACACCTAAAGAACTGTTTCTTAGGCTTTTCATATTTACTGGAATTTAGAGTTTTAATAATTTAAACTTCATGATCACCAAGGCGACTCGTAATAAATGATATATCTAGTTTCTTAGAATAATTTGTAATAACATGATCTACTAAATTTGAATTTTGAAAGATTTTTCTGGTCGGTATATTTATCATTACATAATTTAAAGTTATTTGCTGAATAAATATCCAAAAGTCTTCGTGTATCGTTATTATTTTTGAGAATATTAATGTTAGTATAGCCTACTAGAAAACAGTTACATTTAAACATATTTAATTTTTCCAATAATTCTTCTATCAAATTTAGATGTTTGTTAGTATTTACTGAAGGAGGTCTATAGATGAAACATATAATGATTTATTAACATAACGAATTATGGATCACATGTGGAGTTTTGTAAGGTATCAGAAATTTTTATTCAAGTAATTAGTTTCTGTCACAATTACGAATAGCAGCCACTTTAAAGTGGCTCAAAATACCTTTAAAAAGACCTACTCGATTCTCTTTGAATTTAATTTTTGAGTTTTTAAAATTGTACCCAGCCACCGCGGCACCGGCGCGCAGCGCCGCCCCTCTTGAAATTTCCAATCATGAAACACATATATAAAGTAGTATTTAGTTTACTGTTGAAGTGTGCTAAATTTTAAATTTGTATTTTTTCAGGATTAAAAAAATAAAAGAGGGAAAATGGGCAGAGTTAAAGACCCATGCTGTATTTAGTTTGTTAGACAGAGCATTTCTTACTTGACCAAAAGTCCAATGGGGACCATAATATTCCCAACATATAGAAAACCTTTTATTATTAATTTCTAAGAAAATGTTATTTTTTATAAGAGTTGGTGCATAAAGAAAAATAGTTTTGACGGTGTTGAACTTTAGGTCAGATAAAGGCTGTTCAAAAAAGCAAAAACACGACCAGCTAAAAAATGGGATATAGAACAAGATATCGAAAAATTGTATCTACAAAACGTGTTTAGAATTTGATTTGAGAATCAGTTGCAAAATTTAAGATGAACATTTTAAAATATAAGAAATAACATGTTTTCCGTAATAGAACTATGAAACAATGTAATGCTTGTTTGTCTATTAAAATAGTTTAAAATACGCGGATATTCATCATTTAGCATTAAAATAATTTTTAATGTTTTATTATAATAAATTCTAGATAATTAAATGACACTTATTATTTCTCACAAGGAACTCTACAGTTGCGATTCAAAGAATTGAAATGTTTTTAATAAGTTTCTTCTTATATAGGGTTTTAGAAAAAATTTGTTTAGGTGAAACACTGATAAATGATTACTGATAAAATTCTTCTGTAAGATATTAATAAATTCACTAGGATGAAAATATTCTTATTAAAAATTTAAAAAATGTATTTGTTACCGAAATTTATTTTCATCGTAATGAACTTATTTTATTATATTGTACTAATATTTTATTGAAGGATTTTATAAAAAACTATCAATATTGTTTCTTCTGGAACCCTATATCAGAATAAAATTATTGAAAACATCTCGAGGTTTAAGATACAGGGTATTGCAGCTGTAGAGTTCCGTGTACAAAACGATAATTCTTATTTAATCCCGTAGGGATTATTCTAATAAAATATTTAAAATTATTTTACAAGTAAATAATGAATATTTGTCTATTAGAACTATTGTAATAGCAAAACATTCAATATATTGCTTCATAGGTGCACTATAGCGGAAAATAGGACATTTCTTATTTTTTGTGATTTTCGTTGGAATAAACAGTCTATAAGTTAAATTTTAAGTATTTTTTCCAAATTCATTTTTTTGATATTTTGTCATATAACCACACTTTTTCCCTGGTCATATTGGATTTTCGTTTTTTCAAACTCCTTGTATATATAAACCCAAGGGTTAAACATTGTTAAAACTATATTTTCTTCATGCACCTTTAACTAAGAATACAATTTTCAGACAAATAAATAACAAAAATGCGATAGATTTTCTATTACCCTGAACTTCCCCCATACAGTCCACTAGGTACAGATAACATAATTTATATATAATTATTTGGTAATAAATTTATAGAAATCCTATATAAACTATAATTTATTTCAAGTTACTTAAAATTATTACCAAACAACTATATGAATTCACCAAATGTGTTATCTGTGTGTAGTGGAATCCTATACGAAAGTTAAGGTGAATTAATCGATTTGTTTTCTATTTGTCATATGTTTATTTTTATATTATTATTATTATTATTATAATTATTATTATTATTAATATCAATGTTTCATAACTTTATTTAGATTGGTTACACAAATAAATTACGTTATTCATTATTTTCCATTATGAAAGGAAGGTTTTATTTCAATTCTACCGAAAATTTAAACGTTTTATTAGACCGCCATTTTGTTCCATATTGGATTTTTACCAAAATGTAACCTGTCATCTCTTATAACCGTTCAGTTTTGACCAAAATATGGAGTCAGTCGAATAAGTTGTTTTTGAGCTATGCCGCGCAGAAATAGAATGACAAAACAACAGACCGTCGGAAATGGGAGAACATGTTTTTCGGGATCTATGGCCCCTAAAATACAAAGATCTCGGGGAGTGATTTGTGCACGATTATAATACTGCACTCTTAGGAGGGAACGAAAAAGTTTCTCATATGTGGTGAACAATATGGCACACACTATATATATTTCACCCATGTTTAGTACAGTAAATTTCTCTTAAAATCTGGAAAAATCAAGAGCTCTGCCTCATAGTGAAATTAGGATAGCTCTGGATTCAAATGTTTTAATAGTGAAAAAAATCACCCTCCGAGATTTTATCAGATCTTTACATTTCAGGGTTTCCAGATGCCGAAAAACATGTTTTCTCAGTTTCGTTGGTCGGTCTGTCTGTCTATTCGCGGCATAGCTAAAAAACTACTTACCAGCAATTGACTTCAAATTTTGATCAAAAATTGAGGGTCACATCGAAATAACCTGGTAACATTTTGGTAAAACTCCAATATAGCAAAACAAAATGGCGGCCTAGTGAGATTTTAAAAAAATGATTACTAAAAAACTACTTATCTAATTTCACGAATTCAAGATGGCGAAACCAAATGTGGTCAGCAATAGAAGGACTATAGGGAATTGGGGCTATGTCTTTATTTAGTGCTTTCTTACCACATTTAACTATTTCTATACTCTCAAATACATCCAATAATCTATTCTTAGGTACATTTTTAATTAATTTAAGATTATTTATTCCTAGTTGGTGATTGTTTTTCAAAGCACGTTGGGCAACGCTTGACTTTTCAGTTCTTCCGTATCTTAAATGTGCCATGTGGTCTTTAAAACGAATGGTTATGAAGCGTTTAATTTACCCAACATATTTTAGATCGCAGTCATTACAGCTAATTTCATAGATGCCACTCCTCTCCTTCAAGTCCATTTTGTCTTTAGGGTTCTCCGTTTTATAGGCTACTATAAAACCTCTAGACCTTTCGTATATCTGGGAATCATATGGGATTACTATGAACTTATTGGGAGCCTCAGGTGCTTAAAGAGTAGTGGCACCTTTTAACATTTTCTTATGCTTATGTCTATTTACTAATTTATGTACATTACACGTACAAAATTATCATTATATCCATTACTTTTCGCTATATTTTTAATCCGATTAATTTCATTGTTAAAACGTTTTTTACCTAATGGAAAATTGACTAACCTGTGAGTTAAGAAATGAAATGCTGCCATTTTGTGTTGACGGCAATGAAATGAGTCGGATGTTATATACCTATCAGCATTAGTAAATTTCCTATAAATATCAAATTTTATTTTATCGTTATTTCTAATAACTAACGTGTCGAGAAAAGGTAATTGCCCATTGTTCTCCTTTTCGTACGTAACATTAATGGAAGGATATTTATTGTTTAATGTTTCTAAGAAAGTTTCCAAATTTTGTTTTAATATCAAAAATAGCAAATATATCGTCTACGTATCTATACCACACCCTTGGGAAATACTTGAGTTCTTTTTTGAATTGGGTTTCTAATCTACCCATAATCAAATTTGCAAGAAACGGAGATAAGCAATTGCCCATTGCAGTTCCCTCAAGTTGTTTATAATATTTATTGTTGAATTGAAAAAAAAATTGACTCATATATAATTTTGTGAAAAGCAAATATTCAACAATAATTTCTTTCTTCAAAATATTGCATTCAAATAGTTCTTTTAGGTAGACTAAAGCTAGTGGTATGGGTAAACTAGGAAACAATGAGCTTTTCTCAAAAGATATTAATATTTCACCTTCTTTTAAATGAACATTCTTAATTTTATCAAAAATTCTAACGAGTTAGTTATTGTACGTTGGTGTGCAACAGCTGAAACAATAAGTCTCATGGACTTCCCAGGTTTATGGATTTTGGGAAGGCAATACAATTTAGATAACTGTGGGTTAATATGTGTTAGTTTGAATTTTAGTTGATCGGACACAAGGTTTTTACACCGTTTTAAGGTACTTTTTATTTCTGTTATCATTTTTGATAACGGGTTTTTCTCAATTAAATCATAAGGACCAGCATGAATCAAATTGTCTACTCTTTCAAAGTAATCTGTAAAAACAAAAAAAAAATATTATAAAAAAGTATCCAATTTATCTCAAATATTGCACACACACACATCAAGTATTATGTTGGAATGGCGGCTTAATAAAATATTTAAAGATTCAGCCTGAAAAAACTGCTTAATAGATTGATTTTAAATTGTGTGCAGACCTAATTGTGGTATAGGGATCAAGTAGTGAAATTGTGGTAGGAATTTAAGACGGCGGAATAAGAAGTTTGTAATCGTGAAAAAATCACTCTCTCAGGTTTTACTTACCTTCACGTTTTAGCGTCCCTAGATGCCAAAAAATATTTTTTATCAATTTCATCGGTCCGTTCGCGGTATAGCTTAAAAACTACTTTTCAGGTTGACTTCAAATTTTAGTCAAGAATTAAGGGTCACATGGGAATGACCTGGTAATATTGTTGTAAAAATCCAATATAGCATTATTACTAGAAAAAGCTAATTATCTAATTTACCTCAAATTTTGCAAAAAAATCAAATGTTACATAGGAATGAACTGATTTTGATATGAATCCGAGATAGCAAAACTAAATTACGGCCTAATACAAATATTTCAAAAATCGGCCTGAAAATACTACTTATCAAATTATTTTCAATTTTTGTGCAAGAATTAAGTGTAATATACAGAAAAATTGGCGCAAAGTTGTGATACGAATTTAAGATGGCGAAACAAAATGGCGGTCAAATCAATTTTTTAAAAAAAAGCGTAAAAAAATCTTGTTCAATTGACTTTAAATTTTGCAGAAAAATTAAACGTGACAATGGGATAAACTAGTACGAATTCAACATTACGTAACGGAATGGCGGTATGTGTCAATGTAAAAACTACTTATTGAATTTATTTTAAATTATGTCCAAAGGTCAAGTGTGGTATAGGTAGAGAGAATCTGGTACAAAATTAGATAGATCAAAATATTTGAAAAAAATATATGTAACACATATTTACTTAGACTATGTATTGAACTAAATTGAGTCATACTTTACTATTCCTAATAAATGAGGGAATTTCCGGGTGAAGGAAATTTGCCGATTTTTTTACTTGGCGTCGTGACGTGATAGAAGTGATGGTGTCGTTTTTGCTTTTTACATGTTACGGGGTATCCCTAACAGGATAAATCAGAATCATAAATATAACAAAAAAATAAAAAAAGTGATATTTTATGTAAGGCGTGAAAATCACAAAATATCGTTTCGTACCGTGTTTTATACAAGTTTTTAACGATTTAGAAACAATTTAAAAATAATAACTTACAGAAAACTCATCAGAATTATATGTTTTAATTTTTGATCACTACAATTATATGTTTTAATTTTTGATCACTAGAAAAAATTTACTTCTTCATAAATAGTTACGAAAATTAAGACTTTTCAAAATGTCAAGCAGTTTTGAAAAGTGAAACACATTATTAATATCATACAAAAATAGCCTAGAGATATAAAACAACCCTTTGAAAACGAAAAAATTTACAAATTGTAAAATACGTCAATTATTTTATATTTTCTTATATAAGCCTCTCTTGAAAAAACATTTATATACATACATATATTAGGAAGAACTATGTTTAGCAAAAGATATTTTTATATATTATTAACTTTTCCTAGTTAAATATGGCCTTCCCATATTTGAATACGGAAAGGCACATTAATTGACAATAATTTATTAGTCTAAAAAACTTTATTAAAATTAAGTGAAGTTTAGTGTTTTTTTCAATTTTAAAATAATATGTGTTTTGAAGGGCAGCAAATTTTGAAATTAATAATTTTTATATTGGAAAACGGTTTTTTGATTATGTCGGTTCTATTTAAATAAAAAAAATGCAGCCAGGAATTTTATTTTTATCGCTTCTCTATTTCCATTCAAAACTAATATACCGTAAATAATATTAAAGACTCAGTCAGCTCTATATGTTACAGATATAGCCTTGTCAAAATAAGATATAAGAGCCAACTAAACATCAAGAATGAGCAGAGGTTACACTAGCACGTTATGGCTTTTTTTGTTTATAATAGACATTTAAAAAAAAATTCCTAAAATCATTGGGGATTTTTTAAAATTCAGTTATGACTTTTACCAAGATATACATTATCCATTTAGTTGAAAAACTTAGTCATCATTTTACTGTGCGATATAGAATTAGAATGTAGATCTGGCACTAAATGAACCTGCTGTCAATTAAAATGCGTTGCACTAATTCCCTGGTGGTACTTATTTCTTCTAAGGTGCCTCGAAATGACGAATGAAAATTTAACACTACGACTACAAATACATGCGTCAGTTATGTAAGATTAATCGTGCATCATTCTGCTTTCCGCACTTGCAAATGTACCATGCAATGTGGGACGGTCTAACTGTCGTGCAACTCGCAAATTTTTCGTACATTGACCATACATGAGTATATTAACCAAAAAAAAAACAGTAATTTGAGTTGTTCTCGAAAATACATATTACATAAATTACGTTACATATTTTTGATAGGGAAATAAATGTGTAATAAAAACATATACATTATTTTATATCACGTGACAAGTTCTTTCACTAACAAAACTAATTGAATTGAAGGATATGTCCAAATTTGGTAATAAAGTTTTAATTTAAAGTGGTAAAAGTGTAATTATTTAATATAATTCGACGGCGTCATCAGGTTAGGTGTCACGATGCCAAGAGGAAAATCAAAATCATAAATTCTAAAAATACGTCTATTTCTAAGACATTTTTGTAATTTGCATCAACTTGATTACTATATTGGCTACTAGGATATACAGAATATTCCACATAAAAACACCAAAGCCGATACCTTTTCTAGTTTCTGAAATATAGCGGGTGTTTGTGAGTGAGGCATTGAAAAGAAAATGGTTCAACTAAAAGATCCGATATATCTCCCAAACAATTTTATTGCAGTAACAGAAACTTTCTGCATTTATTGTTTTGTTTGCAGATAATTGCATTTTACCCTATCAAATAAAAGTTTTTTACTAAATTTTGATCTAACCGAAGTTTGAAGTGAAACCTCTACTAATTGCCAGGAATTAGTCTTTATATAGGAATCTCGTTTATTATAAGAGATAGAGAAATGTTTAAATGAGAAAAATTTAAGACAATTGTCTTATTAGGGCTCGTGAGATATTTAGAAAGAAATAAAATATTGTGTTTTTAAAATTGTATTTTATAATTTCCCAAAATTTTCCAAATTTGTATATACATTCCTATAATAACTTATTGCGTAAGGTGGTACGATCAGATTTTGATTCCATGTTTCGTATCAACTTTGTTTTTTTTTTCTTTCTTTTTGAATGAACACTTGCCGTTTTAAAACTAACTAACATTTTCCCATAATCGATAATATGGCAGGGAGACTGAACACCAGAATTTGGCCAAAGTGTTAAGAGAAAATTTTAAATACTTTTAATATATGAGTATATTATGTCATTGAATTTGGGAGACCAAAGTTTGTAAAAAAATGAAATAAAGAATCTAGGTCCGTTTAAAAAAAAATAAGTTGATTTACGTTTACAAACGTCTCAAAATCTGAAAGCACCACAAAACATTACACAAAAAGTTGTTTTGGGAATGCGTCTACAGATATAAAAATTTTTGGAAATAAAAAAATAAAGCATACTTTTCAAAACGCAATAATTTATTATTATAATTACTATATAATTATAACTATTATATTAAAAACCATAATAGCTAGAATCCGTCCACAGACGCTGTTAGGCGTCTTTTTCTCTATTTCCTATATAAAGATTCGAATTCCGGGCACACTTATATGCAGATTTGACATTTTTGCAATGACAAACCCTAGAGTTGCAGTACTCGATACATTTTATAAATGAGTAAATGAAATTTTTATTAATATTATGAAAATCGCTTTAGCTTTATTAATTTAATTAGCTCAATAATATATATGAACCCAATGTTAGGATATAATAGACTCTCCAGTCTCTAAATCAAACAACCACTAATAATTGCCTTGGGCCATAATATTCTCCTGATGTCGGCCAAAATTTCGAGCTTAGAGCCTGTTTACCCACTTTGGGCTAAAATAGTTTATTCTCAAATAAGATTGTAGACTTAGCATGCCTAATTGTAAATTCAGTTTGTGAATTATTATTAACTATAGTTTTGCAAAGATGTTTCAAAACTTCTAACATTAGAGAAGTAAGCAAAATGTGTTAGAGCTATCCAAGAAAGGAAATCGCATTTCATTTTATAATATTTTCGTTTTGAAGATAGATACATGGTTTCTCTTAAATAAACATCCTGCAATTTATATGATTGTCTACTGTGAGGTGAAGTAGGTTTTGTTAAATTTTGAAGATTACTTCTCATGCTTTGCTTCATAATTTTGTTTTCAACACGCGTGTGATATAATGCAGATTTTGGTCAAGTTAAAATTGCTTTTTTTGTCAGTTGCATACGTAGTAGTAGGAAAATAATTTTCTCATTTGAAAATTTTCAGCTGTAATGCAACAAATAGTATAAAATTAATTTCCAGCTATATAAACACTGAATAATTCATAATTCAATGTTTATATAGATCCCTGAAGACGCCTTGTGCAAACGCAGACAAAATGCCGCAAAGTAATTATTCCAATATGATACGATCTAAATCCAAGAATCATAACTATTATTTAAAGTCATCATTTTCAAGCGACACGATGAAATGGGGGAGCGACATATATTATTCTATTTTTCTTTTAAATTAAAATTAAAGCTTTTAGTTAAACAAGGAAAACAGCGAAAATGTATCAGGCACTATAAAATTGATCACATGGCGCTGCAAGTCTTAGGTAAAGTGCTTTCTCAAACATTACTAACTGAATTATAACAGAAAACTTTCCAGTATTATCCTTTGTTAGAGCGCACAACGAGAAAATTTACGAAATAGATTTTAGTAATTAACAGAGAAGTATACTTATGCCCTTTACATCAATAAGAAAAATCCTAATAGAGATATAGAGTTTTACTTTCTTAGATCTAGATTTATTTAGAATATTATTTTATAGTTGTTAGTTAACTATTTATCTGTATCATTAAAACAAAACTTAAGTAAATATTATAGAGGTAATACCCGGCAAAACGTCAAACGATTGGAATGGATAAATTGGCTTTCATTGAAATTCAACTTTTAACTTGTAGTTGCAGTAATGTCGTTTGATATGCCATTTCAGCAAAAACTAGTTGGTAAAGCACTCGCATTTTTTTAAACGAAAATGTCAAGATTCATATATCATCTTCTTTCTGGAATACCAGCTTTTCATTTTCGCCAATCAAATTCCCCGACTCGGTCACATGACGTGTTGGCCGGCGCGGGTGTAGCGAAGCGACCAGTGGCAGTGGTTCGAAATAGGCAGGACACAAAGGAAATTCATATTTATTTAATAAGTATATAAAAAATGGCAAAGGTTTGAATGTAATAGTTTTATTTTGTAGTATACTAACTTTACAACTGAGAAAATATTATTACACATAACTACGTGTGTTTGGATTTATATAAAAAAAATGTTGGTTTAATAAGCAAGATGTATAATATATAATATAAGATAAATTTACATTTGTCGAGTAATAAAAAAATATTCTATTTAGTTCCAAACTAAATATTTCTAATATTTTCCTATAATATTTATATATAATATATATATATATATATATATATATATATATATATATATATATATATATATTTATATATATAACCCAATGTTAGGATATAATAGACTCTCGAGTGTCTAAATCAAACATCCGTTAATAATTGCATATTTTGGTATTATTATATTACATTAATCTCTATTCTGTCTCATTTATTATTACCTTCCATGATGGTTTAAATTTTTTAAATAAAAATAGTTTTATAACGTTAGAAATATAATAAAAAAAAGAGTTCTATATAAAAAATAATTAATTTAATTTATTCTAAAAATATTCTTTTACTTTTTAGAATTTTATACAAATTCTATAAACCACTGGTCGTGTTTAGTAGATAAATTTAAAAATCTCTAGAAATTTCTATTAAATATACATCACCGATACTATGTGTTTGGGTTCCAGGACTGTTTGTGACAAGTAAAATGACGGTAAAATTGTTGTTAGAATTGATGACGCTATAACACCCCTAACAAAAAGTATTCACAATCTGAGAGTTTATATAGAGAGTTGTCTGGTCTTTGAAACTCATTGCAATAGGCAAACTGGCCTGTCCTACTCTAAACTGAAATCCTTATATAAATACAAGCACTGCCTTCTTGCTGAACCCAAGCTCCAGTTTAGTAATGTTGGTTATTGTTCATCCGTATATTATTACATTTTTAACCACTGAATATGAAAACAAAAATTCAGAAGCAGCAGAAATCATGTTTTAGATTTGTTTTTAATGTTCCGTACGGAGAGCATATCACTTCTGATTACATTGAAAACAAAATCCTTAAAATGGGCTATAGGTTCAACTTTTCTTATTGTAAAGAACTATTTAATATTTACAATTTACAATGCATGTTTACCTGTATGAATCAACTAACTAAAAGATATGTTGTTTTCCAGGGCACAAAACAAAGAAATTTGAAAGTATTTTTTCTTACATGGCAAGTTAATTAACAACTATATCGACCAATAGCTTTGGCAATAGTCTTAAAAAGCTCGTCTTGAGAGTCACGAGAGTTGACAGCCCTTGTACTAGTTTGTAAGTATGTAAAAGTTATATGTTTTGTGTGCAATTTTAGGACTTCTATGATGCTTAGTATTCTTGCTTATAAGTACTTTTATGATTGTTTTCTTTTTTATTTAAGTTTAAGTAACATTATCCAAGTCCGTCTGGTTTCAAAAAAGGTCACAGTTATAGTACCGTCCTGCTAGCGATATCTTATGACATTATGGGGGCTTGGGTTAACGGTAGGTTAACGTTGTTGGCTTTGACATACATTTGATACGCTTAATCATTATATTCTTTATAAATTCTGTATTCTACTGCGTAAGTCTCTTTAACTGGGCCAACAGGCTTAATGCGGAGTTTTTAGTGGAAAGAAGTCAGGCATATACTTTTAGGGTCGTTACAAGTGGAGTCCCACAAAGTTCCATTTTGGGAACATAGTTTCCTGCTGCGTTATAGTCCTCTAAGTATAATTTTTGTCCAGCTGACATGCAAGTTTAACTCTCATTTTCTGTGTAAGAGAACAGGAAGACCGTTTCGGCCTTTAATTTTAACTTATCTCAGTTTTCATGTATTATAAAAGCTTGTAACCTTCTACTATATTCCAAATCTGTGATTCTACTTTTTGGTGAAAACAGTAACAAACAATACATCCTTAACGACTTTTCGAGCCCGATAAGAGAACTAATTCTCTGCTACAAATTTAAACGGTAGCAGAAAATTTAGTACCTCAAATTCGTCAGGATTTACTATTTGTGCATTACATAAACTTGTGTATGCAGAAAGCATATTTAAATTTAAAACTTTTGTACCAGCAACGCCAGGTGCTAAATAAAGATATTAAGCAGTTACTATGTAATCTATTAATACTTTCACATCTAATTTATCTGTTCATCATCTCCGTATTACTGGTCAAGAAGTTAATCGAATTCAGAAGGTACAACATTCTTGTATACAATCAACGTATGGGATTCATAAGTACGAGCGCACTAGTCATGTCTATCAGCAGTCTGGATGGCTGACGATGAGTAAACGTCGATATCTTCAGCTACTCTGCTTTATCACAAAATATAAGAAAACAAGTCCATACCTCTATAGTCGGGTACGTTTTCGTACCAATATCCACTATAAATACTAGCTTTAAGGGGAAACTTACAATTTCAGCTCATTATTTGAGCGGTATATTTCCTATCTTATTGTAAAACATTTTTAAATAGAAATATAGCTGAAATGTCTCATATGCAATTTAGACGATTTATTTTTTCAATTCCCTGAAATTCCATGGCTAAAAAAGAAAACTTGATGAGCAATCATTGCTAAAAAAATCAGACATTCATAGTATCATTTTTGGGAAAAAAATACAAAAAAAAGACAATCATAAGATAATCATTATATTTTTGCAAAGGCAAGTCTTACAGATGAGCATGCCAAAAAATGAATTTTGCTTTAAAAATAAATTGATTTTGCAAAATTTAAAGTTTTAATAATATATATAACAAAAACTTAAACTTTTGTAAGAATAAATACCACTTTATTTATGATGTCCTTAGAATTGAGATCATAACACTGTCAATAAATAATATAACATTATTCCTTTTCAAAATTAAAAGACATTAAATAATTTATGTTTCGAAGCTAAGTCTAACAACGTTGTCCAAGCCTAAACAATAAAAACTGTAAATATATGAAAGTGAAATTATTAATTAAATAGTTATTAAATGTGGATAAATTCATCTGATAAAAACAAAATGTCAGCTTTTGAGTGCATGACAGAATTTTGCAATTTTATCAAATGTATTTATTCACATTCTTTACTTATTAAGTATATATTTCAATTTTATTTTCAAATATTTGCAGTTTTTTTATTGTTCAGGTTTTGACAACAATGTTAGACTTAACATAGAAACATAAACCATTTACTTTGTAATTTTTGAAATTCTTAAAGATTTAATATTATTAAATTTAAATTAATCTTTTTTTCAACTTGAATCGGCCGAACACAATTCCGTTACGTGAACCCGGAAGGGTGATTGTTTTTTACACCGAGACCGTGAGAAAAGTCTATTGACCGAACATTCCCAGAGGTGCACATTGCGACGTTATCAACTTGTAGAACGCACTCTACGGAAGGAACCCCTAGTGAAGCTCCTGGTAGAACCCACTGCTAAGAACACAGCGAGCGATGTTTTTACTATTTTTGTAAGTAAAGAAGTTCGATATTGCATATAATAATATAATAATCAAGTCTTCTGTTGATTGTTGAAGTTGATTTTTTGTAGTACATCAATTATTCTGCTAATCGATTTCTGTATGGGGTTGCACTTATAAACTCACATATTTTGTTTATAATTAATTACTCTGTTAATTTATTAATTTTACAGTATTTCTAAGAATTATTTTTGTTGATTAGTTATGCTGTTAATTGATCTTCTAATTACATTTGTGTCTCTGTAAAAGCTAATATTTAACTAATTTAATTATTTTCTTAATCTATTCAACTAGGTAATTAATAAAAAACTGTGTATTTTACGTTGGCTGGCATACTACTTTACGTATTGTCTATCAACATACAACTTTATAAAATCTATTTGTGTTTTGTATCCTCTTATAGTATTTTGTGCCAGTGTTTATTATTATATTGAACAAACACGCCGGATAACGGAAACGCAGCTCCAGCCGCAGTAATCGAACCGTACAAACTTTCAGACATTTTTTCAATCATTCCATCAAGGGTGATTAAATATTTCTGCAAACCTTTTTTAAAACATGTGATTGTGCATATAATATGTCTACAGGCAACCAAAAAGATTTTTAGTTGTTCACATAAAAAATAGTTTGCTAGGGAGAGCAGCGCAGCTGATAAGCTCCCGAAATCCTTTTTCTTTTGTTGAAACAAAACAATTACTCAATTCCCATTTCGAAGATACGCGAGACCTATCTTCGCTAATTCAGGACTTATAATGAATGAGACGTTTACCAAACGAATCTCCCTTGACCTTAACTTCATGTCATAAACGCTAAAATACATGAAAAATTGCTAATCTCGCACCAGCTCAAAAGATAGCCCGAATAACCTTAATCGAATCAATGTCATTAAATAGGCCTCGAACTCCGAACTGGTCATATAATACGAGCAGGAGATCAATCCAATCTTCTAGAAGGGCAAATTAGGATAAAACGTGAGCTTCAATTATCTTATTTCGAATCCCAAAAATCTTCCAGGCCTAATCCGCGCCCTAGAACAATTCAACCCAATAAAAAAAGACCTCATAAACAAACCCTTAAGTGGCATAGCTGTGGTCGCATTGGTCACATAGCAAACGTTTTATTTTGTAGTATACTAACTTTACAACTGAGAAAATATTATTACACATACTATGTATGTTTGGATATAGAGACTCTATTCGGACGCGAGAAAGAAAGCTTCGAAAATGCCAAATGTGATTTTGGCGAAACTTCAGCAAAACTTTTCAGAACGACAGTAGTGAACGGATGTACACCCGGAAGGAAAACTTATTGTATTTTTCCATCCGTGAAGGAGTAAAAATTGTCTTCTACTTCAAATGTGAATTGAAGTTTAGGATGGAAACTATTAAAAGCTGTAATACATTGTCGATTTTATTTTCTGGAATTAAAGCCAAACAATCGTCAACATACCTTTTAAATAAAGTAATATTAAAATCCAATTTTTCGAGAAACTCCATTACTATTTGTGCCACTGTGGAAGAAATTGGTGAGCCCATGGCGCAACCGTCTAATTGTTGGTAAAAAACGTTTTTATATTGGAAGTAGTTATTTAGGGTTACGATATTTAACGCTTCTATAAAAAGTTAAAGTTGTAAATTCTTTTAGCTCATTCCATTTTTCTTTTAACGCTGAAGCTACAAGTTCATTAGGTATATTAGTATATAAAGAAATTACATCTAAAGATATAAGTTTGGAGTCTGGTGGTAATTTTATTGAATCAATGAATTGCTTAACGGTAGAATTGTCTTTTATGTAATGATTGTTTTTTCCTGTGAGGTTTGATAAACGTTTGGACAAATATTTTGAAAGGTTATAGAAAGGCGATTGAACACAAGGTAAATTGGTTCAAGGAATGTTTGGTTTATGCAATTTGGGTAGTCCATAAATTTTAGGTGCAACTGCATTGTGTATAGACAAATGTTTACTTTCTATGTCAGTTAATATATTTCTGTTTTTAAGCTTTTTTATAAAAGAATTGTTTTCAAACAATAAATATCATAAATTTATTATAAAAGAAATGCTTCATCTAAAAGAAGAACAATACGCTACGTTAATAGAGACTCTCTATTAACTATAGTCTCTATTCGAACGCGAGAAAGAAAGCTTCGAAAATGCCAAATGTGATTTTGCCGAAACGTCAGCAAAACTATTCTTTTCAGAACGACAGTAGTGAACGGATGTACACCCGGAATGAAAACACATTGTATTTTTCCATCCGTGAAGGAGTAAAAATCAACATATATATATATATATATATATATATATATATATATATATATTATATATATATATATATATATATATATATATATATATATATATATATATATATATATATGCTGTGGTCGCATTGGTCACATAGCAAATGAATCCAGATCCCAACAACGTCCATTAGGACATACATCTCAAAATTTTGGCAAGAGGCCTAATACCATACAACACTCAAATTGTTTTACATTTTTTCAGTCAAATAGAGCAAACAACGGTCAGCCCAGACCGAAATACATGCCCCATAACCAATGAAACCAAAACAATTTCCAGCGTCAAACACCGATCATTAATTTTCATCGTACGTCAGTAATACAAAGTAACCCTCAACATAGAGCTAATTTTGCCAATTTTGACATTTACTAAGACTCTTATGAAAACTATTCCGAACACCAATATGACGAACACAAAAGATCATATGAATACGAATACACCATCGACTTTTACAACAATTTACTAGGTACTAATTGCGGAGTGAGGTCATCCTATCCCCAGTGAAAAAATGGGAAGGTGTGAGAGGCTCGAGGTTATTGGGACTGTCGGATAAAGGAGTTAGAAGTCGAGAATTCAGAATTCTTTCTATTTGGACAATTATTATAGCATATAGTTGTTCGAATGTAAAATTAGCGTCTTTCAAAATTCGTTTAAGGTAAAATTTTGCTGACTTAACCGAAGCCTCCTACAATCCATTGAAATGGGGAGATTTTTATGTTCTTCTAAACAGAACCTTTTGAGAGCATTTAATAAATTACCCAATGACAAATTAGTAACTAATTCAAGATGTGTAGCTGTGGTTGCAAAGCAAACAAACACACATAAATAACATTTTATCAGCATTCTTGAACATGTTTTGCCATCTTTAATAAAAAATGGACCAGCGAAATTTATACTATATACTGAAAATGGTTCACTATAAGTAATACTCGAAAATGGTAAGTTACTATTTTGGACTGGCCTTGATGCAAGTAACGCATTTACGTATAACACCCTTTACAGTACTTCTACCATTTAAAATCCAAAACTGACATCTTGTGCTTGTCAATGTTGCTTGAGGCCCAGCATGCATTAAGCGCTTATGATTAAAACCTATTATTAGTTTAGTTAAACCATTTTGATAATAATTTTGTTCATCAATGGGTAAACAACCGTTTATTCTATTGGTTGTATGAGTTGTTTTGTTTTAGTTTAGTTAAAGATGAATTTTTTCCATGATATCGAAATTGCTATTCAGTCCAGAAATAGATATAAGAAATATTTACATTTAAAGTGGTCGTGACCTTTTTAGTTAACTGTGCAGCTAGCAATGCCTCACATAACTCTAATCTAGGTAGGGTTATACCCTTCAGTGGTGCAACGCGAGCCTTTGCACACAGCAATTGGAAAAAAATATGATTATTTTTATCACGTGAAACCAAATAAATAAATACTCCCTATGCTAATAAAAATGTAAATAGGCTTGGTGGACTTTTTGCTTCCACAATTCTTGAATTATTAATTTGGCACTCATTGTAATTGAGCCTAAGTGTTCTTTGAAATCTAATTCTTCTTGAGAATATTTCTATATAGTTGTGCATTCTTCTAATTAGAATAGAATAAAATAGAAACGTCTTTATTTCAACTCGGCGAAGCATAGCTGTTTTCTTAACCGAGCATATACAATGCGAATTACGATATTATAGTGTATCTAAATATATCTTAAAATAAAGGTAATAACAGATGTATCTGGAACTAGACCTATAACAAATAGCCTTACATAACATTTATAGCATTACAATACTAAATATAGGTATACAGTATTAAATTAAAAGTAGTCTTAATATGTACTAAATAAATGATTTTGAAGTTTCCTTTTAAACAACGCATAATCACAATTCACAAAGTTATTTCTTTTTTCGGAATTAAATAGTTTGGAAATCACATAAGAAAAAGACCGCTCAAAGAGCACGGTTCGAAGTATAGGTATATTAAGCTGGTCATTGTGACGGGTATGATGGGCATGAGTGGAAGATCGGAAATTTAACTTTTTTCGGAGATACCGGGGATAGCCCCAGCAATTGATATAAAAAACAGGCAAGGTGCAAACCTAGTCGGTCCCGTATATTTAGCCATTTCTAAACGGACAATTTGTGGGTCACATGGTCTCTCCTTCTGACGTTATAGATGAAGCGAATATGAGTTCTGGATTCTCTGTAATCGACCCTTAGGTTGAGCATCCAGACAAGGTCCATATACAATATATGCAAAGTTACAATGCGAGAGAACCAAAGACTCACATAATTGCTTTTTTAGAGAATCACCCAAAATATCTCTATTTTTGTAAAGATTTCTAAGAGAAATTATTGATTTCTGAACAACCCTACCAACCTGAGTTTTAAACACGCCTAGGTTTTTGTACTCTTTTACATTAGTATTGTTTGCCCAATCCCTATTTGGTCCAAAAAACAGAACAGTTGATTTAGACGGATTTATTTTCAAACCATTTTGACTTGACCAACTGATACGCAGCTGCATACCATCAGCGTACCGTTGAATGTCACCGTTCGTGACAGCGAGATCCATGTGAACGGTATAAATAAAAACATCGCCCTAGGATAGACCCTTGGAGTATCGCTTTTAATTGGCTTAGGGCCCAATTTCTTACCCTCCATAAGGACGCACTGAAAACGTTGGATAGGTAATTTCCAAAAAACTTTACCGCAGCATTGGTGAAACCTTAGTGATGTAGTTTGGCACTAAGGAGCCGGTGATCCAGCATGTCGAACGCCTTACTATAGTCCAGTCATACGAGCGCAGATGTTTCTCCACTGTCGCCTGCCTGAATAATATCATCCAAGTCTTTAAGTAATACATAGGCTGTACCGTAATGCTTACGGAACCCAAATTGAGACTCGGGCAATAAACTATTATCGATTAAATACTTCATAACTTGGTGATATATGATTTATTCAAACAGTTTTGACACAATGGATATCAAACTAATAGGCCTTAAGTCTGACACACCCTTGACGTCAACCTTGGGAAGTGGCAGAACCAAAGCGGTTTTCCACTCATCACGAAACACAGAACTTTTTATGCAGCTATTAAAAACATGCTTTAGAAAGGGCAGAATTACAGGGCAGCACAATTTAATTATTTCTAGAGATAACCCATCAGACCCTGACGCATTTGATTTCAGACCCTGTATTGTACTTAATACGTCGGCATCCTCAATCGTAACCAATGAAAAAACACCATTTTCACTCCTGGTACCTAGATAGTTATTTACTAAATTTTCATTAATGGGTGGTGCGATGGAGTTTACTGAATCAATAAAAGATTGATAAATTACATGAGGATTTAACGCCTTTGGTAAATCATGATTCTTTTTTGATTTATTATATATGTTCATTTGAGAAATGGTGTGTCAGACGAACTTAGATTTCTTATTGAGGTACACGTAATCAATATATACCTTTTTTCTTTACGTACAGCTTGGGTGAAGAAATTTCTCAGTTCTTATATGCCAACCAGTCATTTGCTAAACCTGTTTTTTTATACTTTGATAATAATTTATTTCGCTCTTTTTTCATGGTTTTTAAGGTGTCCGTGAACCATGGTGACTTGGTTCTTATAAGACGTACGCTTTGCAACGGTGCATGTACATCAAAAAAGAGAATTATATTTTGTGTCAAAAAATGAACCTTTTCACTAATAATAGGAATATCGAAAATTGAAGCCCAATTCAAATTTGTTAGATCAGATTTGAAAGCTGTAAATTCAAAGGTTTTAAAGTTTCTATAAGTAACAATTTTTGGTGTTCTCTGGACAACTTACAATGAATTGTGCAGTAAACGAGCTGATGGTCTGTGACATCATGCCTATCGAAATACCTCCCCTTTATGTAATGCTTCGTTAGAAAAGCAATTATGTCTCTAAGACTTTGCGATGGATCGACTGTACTGGTAGGGCGACTAACAATTTGCGTTAGGTTATAAGTAAAACGGAAGTTATTAAACATGTTTACAGCATTGTTCTGATGTTTGAAACACCCATTCAAATAATTTCGTCAGTTAGTGGGATCAGTTTGGTCATCAAATTTTCCAGACAAATAAAGGTTTCTAAAATATTACATCTAGGTAGCCTATATAATATACCAACCCCCAAACAAATTTATCCGGATCTAAAAGTTGCCAAAATTTGCTCGAGTGCATCGCTCCACTATCCCACAATTAGTTACAATTGCAAATCATTTCTCACATATAAGCCTACTCCGCCACCGCGAGAACCTAATTGCCAAAAGTTGTGCTTCAATAATTTTGTTAGCAGTATTTAAATTGCAAAATGAGTTTTTTGATTCGGTATTTAATTGTAAGGAACCGAAAATTAGGCATCCTAAATGGGTCTTTTGTAACAATGGCATATTTCTCCTAATTTAATTTAACCGACACATAGTGAAGACTAGAATACCTCTGCGTCCAATAAAATAACACACTTATTGGCTTAGATTTTTTAAAGTTGTTATAGCCCAACTTGATAATATTATTTATTTTTAAATTACTAGTTTAAAAGAAAAGCTAGGCAAATTTTCCGTTATTTTTTTCTATGACCAAGAAATTTAGCTCCGTGTTAAATAAATTGTAAATTAAAAGTAAAATGTTTTATGTTTACTAAGTTCTTACTGATGCCACTAACTGACATTTATTTTACTCATTTCAAGATTTGGTTTTTTAGCCAATTCATACGTCACATAATTCGATTGTGACCCGTAATCGAGAAGTACGGCATATAAAAAAGGTTTACCATTTTTATTATAAACGAAAAAATTTGCTGTGGATCGCAAAACAAAAGAAAAATTCGTTTCATTAGAAAGAACGGTGACAATAGCCTCACAACTTTCATTATCCCCTTTCTCACCATTTTGTACTGATAGTTTATATTGTATTGATGATTCTGAAGATAAATCATTTGTTTTATGGTGAGAAATGTCTCTATGGACAGTAAACTATGATGTCGGTTTTTGAATTTTGGCAGCTCTCTGATCTAGAATTTTTGAATGTGTGGTTAGAACGTAAAGAGTACATAATACATAAGTGCATTTTTAACTCCAGTTAGTCGTGAATAAATAAAAACATTTACACCCGTATTTGCTATAGATGTTTAAATTTAGGCCGGATCTAACTTTTAACATTTATAGGTGTAAGATGGCATTATCAAGAATTGAACAAATTCTTTTTCTAAATGTCACAATTACAAAATGACAGTGACATAAGCGAAAGATAACTGGCGAACTAAGAGTTTTAGGTACTATGGCAACTAGACCTGATCTAACTCTTAAACCTTTTTAGTGAATACAGGGGTAAGAAATGTTATGCATAAGTTAAGCCAATGCAAAAATGGCACTTAGCATTTACAGTAAAAACATGTGAAAAGGTACGAATATTCTGCAATTTTGGATTTGAATGTCTTGTATTAAAATTAAATGTCTCTAACATTTGACATTTTCCAATAAAAAAAATCGATAAAATCTTTATACCTCTGTAATTGGGAAGTTTTGATAGAACATTCCCATTCGCTGCACCTATGCGAGCTTACTAAATATATATATATATAGCACCCCATGAATTAACCGGCTAACCTGATACTTCTAGTGATCATATACTTTTTTGTAAAGTCTCCAAAAGGCTTCCTCTTTCGAATATCTACTTAGAGGCGGTATTTTCTGGTACATTTGACAAATAAGTTTCCATGCAATATAATAAGTTTGGTTGCTTATTTGTATAGAGTAAAAACTTTGAATGGCGTCACACTTTATGATTTTAAATAGTGAAACTTTTGAGTAGGAGTAAGTTTTACTGACTCAAAAGTTTTACTGTCATGTATAGTAGTTCTAAATCTATCGTAAAATTGAAAAATGTATCGAAAGAACCATTAAAATAGCTATAATCGATAAGGTATGCTAAAAAATCGTATTAAGGTCGATAAACGTAAGAAACAATCCATAATAGATTATGAAATCGGTAATAGTTATAAAATAGATAATCGATAAAATATGACAAATCGTATAAACGTACTACACTGAGAAAAACAAATCATTTTATTTAAATAAAAATGGAGTTTACTGGAACAAATATTTGTTTCCTATAAGCAAAACAAATATTTATTTAAAAAATCGGTAAATTTCCTTTACCCGGAACTTCCCTCATTATAAATATTTCATTTTATTAGGAACAGTGCAGTGTGAACCAATTTAGTTAAGTATATAGATATTTAGAAACACATATACACTGTCTTTTCAAATGTTTTTTTGAACACCATTTTCTTCCAATATATTGGATCCTACCAATATTTTACCAGTTTCTACCTACGCCACGCTTGATTTTGGACATAATTTAAAATGAATTCAATAAGCAGTTTTTAAACTGACACCTACCGCGATGTTGTTATGTCATGTTAAATTTGCACCAGCTTATTCCCATGTCATATTTAATTTTTCTCAAAAATTTACGGTCAATTGAATGAGAAGATTTTTTTACGTTAATTTTTTTTAACATGTTATTTGGCCGCCATTTTCCATCACACTTAAGGCTTGCACAAAACTTGAAATTAATCGAATAAGTAGTTTTTTCAGACTGATTTTTTAAATATTTTATTAGGCCGCCATTTTGTTTCGCTATCTTATGTTCATACCAAAAGGTTACCAGTTTGTTCCTATGTAACACTTGATTTTTTTGCAAAATTTGAAGTAAATTGAATAATTAGTTTTTAAGTTACGACATATTGGATTATTACCAAAATATTACCAATTACAATTTGATATCTATGGACGCTAAAACGCGAAGATATCTGAAAACTGCATCTTGAATTAGTACCACATTTTTAATAGTTCATCTCTTATTCTCTCTCTATGGCACACAATTTGAAATCAGTTCATTAAGTAGTTTTTCAGGCTGAATTTTTAAATAATTTATTAAGCCGCCATTTTGTTCGGCCATTTTGGATTCGTACCAAGATTTTACCAGTTGGTTCCTACATAATACTTAATTTGTTGCAAAATTTGTGATAAATTGGATAAGCACTTTCTTAGTATTAATTTTTTTAACATTTCACTAGGCTGCCATTTTGTTTGGCCATATTGGATTTTTACCAAAATGTTACCAGCTCATATGACCCTTAATTTTTGACCAAAATTTGAAGTCAATCGGGAAAGTAGTTATTTTAGCTATGCCGCGAACAGACAGACCGAGGGAGTTGAGAAAACATGTTTTTCGTCACGTAGTGGTGATTTATTCGCGATTACAATACTTCCCTTGTATGAGGGAAGTAAAAATGTCAAAAATTTGTTTAAACTTATTTTGTTTATTTAAATTAAGATGTGTTAATCAAATGAATGTGTTATTTAACCCAAATAAAGTTTTGTTTCGTATAAAAAGTATCCTATAAGGAATAGTTTACTTCAAATATATATCTTTTAAATCTTTATTAAATTTAAATATAATATTTGTTTGTGTTAGAAATAAAAATGCTATATATTTTTATTATTTAGAATGTCATTCTTCTGCTTTTCAGGAGTTTGATATCGAAGTGCAAAAGTTTGTAAAAATACAATCTCGATCATTTATAGCATTTATTTGGAGGTTAAAACAGTTTTTCTTTTACATTAATATATACAAATTTGCAGTAAATATTTGTTTTAAGTAATACAGCGACTCATTCGTAGCGAACTCAAACCATCGTCAATCGTGAAATAATAAAAAAAAGTGAAATTAAATAAGCTATATATATATATATATATATATAACTTTAGTAGTAAACGTTAGAACCTAGATAACGTAATTTTAATTTTTCTAAAGTTCTTTTACACTATTTAAAATATGCGTGTGAAAATGGCGTCATATTAGTGGTATAGCAGGGGCGGTCTTGCGATACCTCGATGGCATCTTGACCAACGATCGGTCCTAGGAGCTCTTTGCCTCACCTGCCTGCAAGAAGTGTTTACCTGTCAACTTTTGTGCACCTGCCTTAAACGTGACACCTGGTTTGCACAGGTGGCTGTTATTTACCAAAAAAAAATTCCAAGAAGCGAGCTTCGGCCTTCGCCGAGCCTCGCCTCGCCGAATTTGGACGAAATATACCGAGAATTGTTTTTCTGTTAATTAAAATTAATGTGTTCGACGTAAAACTAAAGATCAGCCTATAACAAATGTTCAAGTATGTAGATAAGGTGATCTTTGTATAGTATTGAGATGAGCAATAAAAAATTGTTTTATAGATAAGTTAAATATTTGTTTCGAATAATAACTTATACCAGGTGATAAAAAAACGTACAGCACTTAAAATAATTAATCTATATATAAAATATAGAGGATTTAATAGCAGTCCATCACGAACCAGACTGGTGGTAATATATGCCTGTTCCAGTCGACAAAACGGGTCAAGAGTGTAGAGGGAATTCAATATCTCCAAACATCTGTGCGTTTTGCCGCTGTGAAAATTTTCACAAAGAGGTTAACGGACAAAAAAGGATTAATAGACATACCGTTTTGCATTATTTAAAAGATGAGTACGAAAGAAGGAGAAGGCTGCAAAATAATGAGTAAATTTGTAAATTTTTCTTTGGTATACATTCTGATTTAATAAAACCTGATGAAAATGTAAAGCCAAACGATAAAATATTTAATTTGGCTAATCACCAAATAGGTCTAGTGCCTCATTTCATTCTGAATATTTTTAATTGTTTAAGGTAGATGCCTAAATATCTTCATGCACATGTACTACGCACTTTTATCAAAAAAAGTGGTTTTGTGGAGAGGAACTGAAGGTTCCCTCCTATATCTAGTCTGTGTTCGATGATTGTATGCCTCATTTGCGGGAAAAACTTCCCTGTTTCGCATCATATACTTCACAGTATTGAACATATACAAAGAGAAAACTGTCATGATTTTTAATAATTTAAAAAGTGGTTTTTAATGTTGTAGAAAGCTTGCTCCTGCTATGATTCTAACAATTTTCTTTTGTAGAATGAGTAGGTTTAACATGTATGGAAGATCCCCAAATGACAATTCCATACTCCAATCTACTTTTGACATACGCATTATAAAACTTAGATTATATAATGCATAATGGGAACTCTTTAGTTTGCCAGCCAGATCCTTAATATGAAATTCCCAGGTTAGATGAGTATCGACATTTAAGCCTAGAAACTTAGTTTTGCTAGTAACTAGAAGTGATTTATTTTGAAGTTCCAATAATCCATCATGAGTGATTTACCCGCGTTTAAGACTAGTCTATTTTTAGTACAACGCGGATTCATCAACTCAGCAGCATGATTGCAGAATCGAACAAAGTTATTTTCACTACAAAAATTCGAAAAATCGATGTTAAAGATTAAATATAGAAGAATAGACAAAACGCCCGGCCCCCTTGAGCGACACCATACGTGAGCATGATTTTTTGATCTGAATTTCTGCCTTAATCCTTTTTCATTCACTTTTTGTAATTCAACATATTGTTTTCTGTTGGATAGATAACTGATAAACCACTCTAGAACCACTCCTGTAATCCTATACGATTCTAATTTATTCACAAGAAGATCATGATTTATGACATCAAAAGCCTTGGACAAATCAAAATAAAGCCCACCAATACAGAGTTTTTTATCAACAGATTCTGCAATATTGTTTATGGCTTAAGACAATGTATCAAACGTAAAATATGTTCCTGTGAATATTAATGAACCTGCAGATATATATTGTAACTGGTATACTGCCAGATATTTTCGAAATAAAAATATTTATCTTGAATATAAGCCTGTAGAACTAAAAGACCTTTTTAGTGCACATTCCACTGTTTACAGCACTGAATTAGGAGACATTTTTAGTGTAAATTCTATTATTTACAGTACATATCAAATTACATATTTATTATAATAAGACCCTGTACGTGCACAAAATAGATTTTGAAAAAATACAATTTTTATGTCAAATATGTAATTGTTTAGTTGAAAAAAATATTAATAAACACTTAAAACATAGAGTAAAGTTATTAAAATTTTGTGATACTTGTTTAGTGAATTATGTATTTGGTGTAAATATTATTAGGTCTATGATTTTAATGTCAAAATAGAACAAAAATATTGAAATTAAAATGTAAAAAAACTACTATGGTTTATTTTATTTGTTTTTAGTTTTACTTAGTGGGTGTGATGTAAATTCACGTATTTTTTACTCACCAATAGAACAATAATTAAAAAAAGTGGTAGAGTTTTATTTATAAAAGAAAGTAGATTGAACTAGGCGTCAGTAGTGTCTCGTATCTCGGACTATGGCAGGAGGAAATTCGAATTTATGTCTTGATATCCAAGGATTTAATTGTGCCTCTGAATTTATTCTAAAAGAACTAGGTGTGTATGATGGAACACGTTCAAATTTTCTTTTCAAACCACCATATAATAAAAGCATGTTAAAAGGTCAGTATTTAAAAACGATATCTTATCTCGAAAACTCATATCATGGTCTAATATGGGAGTCTGGTTTAATAGACTTAGACGAACTAGAAAATGTCTTAGAACATGTGATGAAAAGATATGATAACCCAAAAATATACGTCAAAGGAGATGAAAAGGTGATTTTTTAAGAAAATTTATAAGTGCGGAAAATTTTTTTAAAATACCTCTGGAGAGTAAACCGAAGCTAAGCAAGTTTAAGAAAGTTCCCGAATGTCACTTTCACAAGGATCCATATGGCACTACTTGGCATTGTGCATTATCAAATGCTCAGTTGATATATAATTATAAAAACTGTTTTTTTGTTTGAAGATAAATAAATTATTTGTAGAAAACATGGAAATAAATAAAAAAACGTATATGAAACAAAATATTCATTTTATTAAGTCATTCTACATTATTTTTATCTATCCAACTATTATGCTTATCACTAAAACCTAACCATTTTACAAATACTTTATTGTTTTTACGTTTTAACACTTTTTCAACTAAATAAATGTCTGGATATTTAACTTTTTGCAATTGAAGTTCATAGAATCCTCCTTTAATGTCTTGTTTCTGCATCTTGAAGTAGGTATGTCACGGGATTTGTAAGTTGAACTTTTTTTACACTAAAAATTTCTGTTGACCAATTTGGTTGAAATTGTTTATCGAAAACTCCTCTAAATTTGGAGATTCTTACATGATCACCTATCTTGAATTTTGGTTTCGATGTCATTTTAATTCAATTATAAACTATGTTTAATAGCAGTTTTTCATGCTTTTTTGAAATTTCAGCCGGTTTTAAACCTGTGGTAGTATGTACACGATTATTATAGGAATAAACGATTAGTTTTAATATATCAAACCACTTGTAAGATCCTTGAAGACTAAATTCTTTCCACATCATTCCTTTAAGGGTTCGATTTACACGTTAAACAATAGATGTTTTTTTCTCACTGTAAACTAAATAATGTTATAATGACATTATATTTTTTCATTAAAATCATCATTTATTTTCCAGTAAATTCACCTTCGGCGTCTGTACACAAATGTATAGGTGTCTGTTCTTTGAATACATTTTCCATTGCTTTAGACACCTCTTTGGCAGTTTTTGTTTTCAACGGATAAGCCCAAACGTATTTAGAAAAACAGTTAATTAAGACGAGTATATATTTGTATCCCTTGTTTTCTTGTACGTATTCTTTCATATCAACCAAATCAGCTTGCATTAAGTCCAATAGAGATTTGATAATAACCCTTCTTCTTTTAAAATTTACTCTTGATAGTTTATGGAGCTCTTTAACAATATCTTTTTTTACTTTGGTTACAAATTTAGACATATTTTTATTCTATTATATTGGCTTCTCGTAATTATTCACTAATGACATTAATCTCGTTAACGTGATTTGTATTACCAGCAGCCTGAGACGCAACTAGTAGCTCCAATCTCTCAACCAACTCATTAGGATCATCCCAAGAAACGTAATCAATAGGATTGTTTGAAAGTTTTATAGACATTCCCTCCCCCTGTTTCAAAACATCATTATCATCGTCATCATCATCATCAGTTGGACTGGTATAATAATTTCAATAAATTTTATAAATTTCTTATTTTTACTTGATTTTACATTTTTGATAGCATTTGTTTTAAATAATATATGCATCATCATTTGTATAGATGGTGAGAACATTCTGATTAAATAACAAGCCATATAATCCATTAGTATTTTTTTCCTGCAATTATCAAATCAGCTCCATCGAAATCTATCGTTTTGTAACCGATAGAAAACCGTTCGATATCCTTATCAAACTTTACTTGGAATTTTCCATCAGAATTACTACTATTTGGATCCTTTACAAACTTTTTGATGTACATTAAAGGTAAACTATGATATTGATCAGAATAATCGGAAAATGATTTTTCTCTTATAGTTTGATTTAGTGCTTTTTCATATTCCCTTTGTTTCCGAATTTCCTTTTCCTCGATTTCATCCTGCACGTTTTTTATTATTAATTTACTGAGATTATATGGTTTCCGTGACGACGATGATTTTGTTGTGAAAGAAAATAATTTTCTTTTCATTTTTGGTGCAGTTTGATATGCAGGTGTGATTTTGTTTCCTGTAGGAGTATCCTTAAACTCTAATGGGATAGAAGTGGAGGGTATAGGTTCCGATTTCACTGACTCGTTTTCCTCTTCACTATTATGGTCCCCAGAAAGTTTCTCCTCGTCATCTTTATCGTCATCATCATAGTTATCGTCATCAGAAAATTGTTCCCTTCTTTTAAGTTCCGATATCAAACTTTCAAGAGTGTGCTTCTTTCGATCCAATTTGTTCTCAATCACCTCCAAATGTTTGCAGATGCGGCAGATAAAATTTTACTTAAACACGCTTTAATCAGAATAAATTCATCGAATGCATCCTGGAAATTAGCCGCTGCAGGTATTTCAGCTGCAATGCACACTAAAATAAAGCTAGGTATGGATACTAGCAGTGGGGATATAAGTTTGAGTAATAACCCCAATTTAAATCAGTCATACAATAGAATCCATGGTAACAAGTATCTTAAAACCATAATGGAACACAGTGTGTGATTATGTGAAAGATATGGAGATTTTGCTAAACAAACATGAGAAAGTAAAAGGTCAAACTGGAAAGGTGTATCGAAAACAAGTCAAAAAGGGAACAAAAAATAAACAACAAAAATACGATAATAATCATGAGAAGAAAATAAAGGAAAAAATGAAATACCCTTCTAATTTTATTGAGAATGATGATGAAAATTTAGAGAACGAGATTTAACAAGATTTGCAACAACAACAACAATATCAAATGAGTAAGGTATTGTGGAAAATGCCTCATATTACCGTTAGTGATACTCAAAAATTACGTTTATTTAAACAATTTGAAAGTAACAGGGAATTAACGATTGCTTTCAGAAGTTGAGAGATACATGAATACCCACAACAGCAGCAAAGCAAAAACCTCACATTGGCAGTGAAATCATCAAATCAATTGGAGAAGCCTCGTTTTATGGAAAAACATTTTTTAATGGGACAATAGCTTGTTCCAAGAGATCGTCAAAAAACTACTACATCTGATATAGTGAATCTAACCCTATTTGATAATCAAGGCAATATTCTATCCGGTAAATAGAATATATAAGATCACATTCTTTATACTTTTTATGAATTTTACATTATATAGCCGAAATCGTCATTTCGGAAACGGGTCCAAATTGTTATTTTAAAGTTCCATATCCGTTGGTTTGATTACCTTTCTCGTTTTAAACAAGCAATGCATTCCTTAAATAGTCTATATTGCATAAGTTATATTATAAATCTCCCAGATAAAATCATATTTTTGATATAATCAAACATTTTATGGCCAGAATGAAAATCGTCATATCGGAAACCACACACTTCAGTTAAAATTTCCCGCAAATATAGACTTTCAGATCCCCTACTTAATACATTTTAGTACAGTGAGTGGTGTTGTTCATCAAAACATGTCGGTAAGTTTATACAAATTGTTATATTTTTTTTACAATTAACAAAGAAATATTGAAAAAGTTGTGCGTTCCTTTAATATAGATCAGTTCGGAAACGGTTTGGCTTAATTAGATGGTATATTTAAATGCAGTTACTATTTTTTTCTTAATAAAACAGGTGCTCAGTAAGCTAACCTCAAAATTAGATGTCTCTCGATTGATAATTAAGATCACTGTAAATCATTTTGTGAAATATCGTCATCTCGGAAAAAGTTGTACCGTAGCTAAAATGTTTCCGGGTTGACGTCTAGTTTACGGAATGACGTATGTGAGACGTGTTATGATTTATTTTTGTTTGGAATACAGATATTTTAAAGGCCATATTAAATTTTATGATTCATTCGTGTTTATAATGTACCATATTATGCTTTCTTTTGTGAATATTTTTCTACGGTTTTTTTTATATATTATTTCAGAATTCGATGGACCCTAAAAAAGTATTGGAACCAAAAATCAAGCTCAAAAAGGATCGCGAAGCCGCTTATGAGAAAAATGAAAAATATAAGAGAGAAAAAAAGAAGAGAAAAAAGAAAAAAGAAGACCAAGTAGAAACAATAAGGAAAAACTATTTTCGAATAGTAAAATGCCATTAGAAAATAATAAGAACGGATTATTGGTTACTGAAGAAAAACTTTCACCGCAAAATTCAGGCATCAACAAGTATGACAACAATAATAAAAAACAAAAAATACGCAATATGGTGTTGGAAGAAGATAGCTTTCATATAGAATCTACAGATAAAGATCGAAGTAATACCTCAGAAAAAAAGTACACAGAAACGACCCAAGCTGGTAGCTTTTAAATAAGAACGAAAAAAATACCGAAGAATCCCTAAAGATAAAAAAGACTGACGCAAATAATCAAACCAAAGTAAATAAAATCGTAAAAAATGCCCTAAAAACAAAACCGACAAAAAAAATACAAAAGGAAAAAGTGCAAGAAAAGAGTACAACACGAGTTCAAAAGTTTAGAGCTAAAATGACCGATGAAAAGTTAGAGGAAAAACGTCGAAAAGAGAGAGAGAGATATATAAGAGACTGAAAGAGGAAGGCCGTATAAAAAGTATTAAAGATCTTGGTAAAAGAGAACAGCGAAATATAAGAAAAAAAATGGAAAAAATCTAGTTTAAAGTACCGAAAAAATAAAAAGTCGCAGTTAGTAATAAAAACATTTTTAGACGATAACTCGCCTCCGACAAGTGACAATGAAGAGCATCAAGATATTCCACTTGCTAGAACTAGTGAGTCACCCAAAACCCCCAACTCAGTAAAAAGCCAAAGAGGACGTAAAAAGGTAAAACGTGATAGAGCTAAATGTTATCGAAAATTAAAAAACTCGCAAAAGATTATAGATGACTTAAGGAAGAAACTTCGAAATTCTCAGAAAAAGGAGAGAAGACAAAAATTAAAAATTGCAGCATTAGAGTCTAGGAAAAAAATACTATCAGTTGAAACTCCATCTCCAACAACAAAGGTAAACACACTAATAAAAGTATTTACGGTACCCGAAGGAGTTAAGAGACGGCTTGTTTTAGGAGAAGCATTGCAATCGCAGTTAAGAAAAAACGTACAACAATTGAAAACATAAAATGAAAAACAAGTTGCGGCTAAATTAATCAGTGGTAAAATATTGAAGAAATATAATGCTGTAGGGGATTTTTCGGATATTGTTTTGTACAAAATGTCGCGCAAGGTAACTAGCAAACCCTGCAATATATTACCGTTTAATCAGTATTACAAGAAAAAAAGAAACAGGGAAAAAACTGAAAGAATTCAAATATCCGTTAAAGAGTTCCTGGAAAAAGATTGCTGTTCTAAAATGTGTCCCGGCAAAAAAGATTATGTTCGAAAAGACAAAATGAAGAAAAAAAATGATTTGGATTCCCTAAAAAATTTACACAAAAAGTATATTGACAGTGGAGGTCTTCACATCTTAGAGACAACCTTCTTAAAATACAAGCCATTTTGGATAGTTCAAGCCACACATAAAGATAGAAATACTTGTGCCTGTATTAAACACGAAAATATATTTGATAAACGCAAGAAATTCTAGGGAACTAATAAAAGACCTAGTGTGTAGCACAAAAAAAATTCATTTTATGTTTAGGCGTTGCCTTAACTGCAAAGAAAAAGTCTGCAGTGTAAAGCATGAAGCTAAAGGTAACCTGCAGGAAGAAATAAGGCACTATCAGTGGGAAACTAAATCTGAAGAGAGATATATCAAAGAAATTAAAAAACAAATCAAAAGAACAGTAAATATTCAAAAGACCTCTAGTGTAAAACAAATATTTGAAGTTTTGAATAAACAAGCTATCGATTTTCTCAAACACATTTTTATCATGGAAAACCAAATGCTACAATTACAAAAAAAGAAACAGTCACTCAAAACGGATGAACTAATAATTCAGGTCGATTTCTCTGAAAATTACATAGCCAAATATTCTACAGAAATACAGACAATGCATTTCGGGGCATCCAAAAAACAAATTTCATTACACACTGGAATTTATTATTTCCGAGAAAATTCAACAAATGTAGTTAAAAGTAAATGCTTTTGTTCCGTAAGTGACAATCTAGATCACCAGTGTCATGCAGTTTGGGCGCACCTAGATAAACTATTGGTAAATATTTCCACTGAATATCCGGCAGTCCCTAAGTTACATTTTTTCTCAGATGGTCCAACCTCACAATATAAAAACCGTTTTAATATTTTCTTTTTAATTTCTAAGATACCCAAATATTTTAAAAATATACAGGAAATTAGCTGGAATTATAGTGCAAGTGGCCACGGCAAGGGTCCGATGGACGGTGTCGGAGGTGCTTTGAAAAGAAAAGCAGATTCCTTGGTACTATCTGGCAAAGATATATCGTCAGCAAAATCTTTCGTCAAGAATGTGTCACAAAGAAGTTCTATTGAAATTTGGGAGGTCAGCAGTGAACTTATACAAACATGAAAGAAAGAGATGCCTAAAAAATGTGTTGGTATCCCTAATATAGTGTCTCTTCACCAAATATCTTAGTCCAAGAAAAACCCAGATTTATTGTTCCTGAATCAGACTACTTGCTTTTCGTGCGAAATGGGAACTAAATGTTTGCATTTTAGTCAAAAGCCCCCTTTGGTAGAAATTCAAGCAAAAAATAACTTTAAGGAAGAGAAGTCTTGCCACCTTGATAAAGTCAAAGTAGAATCTCCGGAACATTCGGCTCCATCAGATAGTATCATTTTTATTAAAACATTATTTTTTAAAATTTTTTATACCATAAAAAGTTTTTCCTTAATCAATATGCTAGATTTCCAAACACAAAAATCAGTGAATATAATATCGCAAGTTATCATACCACCAACAAAGTTTTGTCACAACGAGAAACTCAAATCTGGCTTATGCTTTATTTGCACGTTCAGTATCTATGCAACAGTCGGAGGTGTCAAATGTGGCAATTGCAGTAGAACAAACCACATTCATTGTATTTTAAAGCACGCCCAGCAGAATGTATGCGAACTATTTTTATGTAAATCATGTAAAACAAAAAAAGACCTAAAGTAGCGATTTTTCCATATTTTATAATTATCAACTTTTTTATAATATACGCCTTACATAACCCTGTTTTTTGTATTATTCATATTTAAAATTAAAGGACAATGTGTATTTTCGTTTTAAAAATTAAATTAATTAATAGGCGTCATGTCGGCAACATTGCCGTCATTTCGGAAACAGATTTATGTACTTTGATAGTAACAAAAAACCGCATATAAAAGAGTCATCCGCTACTATAAATTTTAGCCTGACATCCCTAGAACATAACACAGAAGAATATTTTTAAGTTAAAGCCTTGCAATTGGAAAAAAATCTGAATTATAACACCCTTTATGAAAAAAAAACTAATTCACAACAACAAAATGCAAGAATTTTCACTAAATCCTTAAAAAATTAGCAAATTTCATTCATGTTTTTAAACAGTGTGTTTTGCCTTACTACTTCTCCATAATTATTAGACAAGAAAATCCATTTTTGCACATATTTTTTATGATAACTAGAAAGTTTCCGAAATGACGATTTTCTGAAGTTAACTATTAAAACAGCGCTAACATATTATTTAATTTTGTAAAATTTTCGCAGCCACTCCTAGTTTAGATTTTGAAATATAAATCACTAACTCAGAACAGCGGCAAATATGATTAAAACAAAAATAATTTTTTAATTGTGCTTGAATGGTATTGTCCCGTTATAAAAATTTTACCCTTATCATCATTGGTTTTCAAACTGGTGGGAAAAATAATATTGCGAAAAATGCGAATCATTTTCAGCATTGCAGTTTATTAAATTTGAAGGTGTATTTGAACTCTGATATGTTTCCATACGATAATCTAAATTTGGACTTGATAACAATAAATATGCGCTTGCGTATGAAATGTATCAACAATTTCAAAAATCCTATTATTATAAAAATCAAAGTGATCCGGGTTATGACCCAATAACGTACAAAACTAAAGCAGCATTAATTGTTTTGACTATTCACGTCAAGGTGAAGATATCCTAAAAGGTGGAGCTGTTGATATTCGCATTGGATTCGAAACAACTAACAAAATAACAAACAATACCTCAGTATTCTGTTTGATTCTGCATGATCGTTTAGTAAATACAATACTTTAACCAGTACAGTTAAAGTATATTAAATTTCAAAGTGTCAAAAGTAAAACGTCAGTCATCGATTGTTCGCGGTAAAAGGTGGAGTAGTCTCAGCAGCAGCAGTATAGTGAACGTTTTGTAAAGTCATGTTTATAATAGATATACAAGGATTTCAATATGGCAAATCCTTTTTTGTGCAAGGAAATTGCAATTCTAAATACCTCAAATAAAAATTATAAACATGCTTCAGTTAAACTTCCTTTTGAATTGGACTTTTGCAAAGACCAAATTAGAAATCACATGAAATGGTTAACTAACAACGTACATGGTTTGGAATGGTCAAACGAGGCTTTTGAAAATTTGGAATATGAAAATTTGACTGAGTTTATAAACGAAGAAAATGGATATGACACTATGGACTCTTGGAATAACGACTACACCGACAATATCATTGCAGTAAAGGGAAATCAAAAATTGGAGTGGTTGACCAGATTATTGTTCAAAACAAATTACACCGTTATTGATTTGGAAACAAGAGGATGTCCACCCTTGGCCGAATTACAAAATGTATTCAAGTCGTATCGTTGTCAGCAACATGATAGTAATACATTAAATTGTACCTTGGAAAACGTATTTAATTTATATCATCGAAATATATTTAAATATAGAAATTGTAATGGAGATTGAAATATAAAACTAAAACATTACGTAAATTGTATCTATTCAAATCTTTATCCTACTTTTAGATATGTTATTTTTTTCAGACATATCATTGCTAAGGTGTCTACATTTAATACATTTTCAAGGCGTCTTTCTATATATTTATCACGACGATTAAGATTTCTTGGAAACAATTTTCAATTTTCTTCATTTGATTCATTTCAATTGTATGTAACGAATTATTTTGCCTAAATAAAGCAGTTTTACATATATCTATATCAAAATTAGTTATCGTATGTATAATTAGTTCTTCAAAAGTTAAATGGTTAGAGTTTTCTTTCAAAAATATCAATTGTAATAAAAAAACCTTTTTTGACGACAACAAGAAAAATTTTGTTGAGTAATTATTTACAGTTGTTATACTTTCTACGCTTCTATAACCATTTTCCTTAAGTTTCTCTATCAGTATATTTAAAATCAATAAACATGCCTCTTCACATATGGGACTAAGTTCAATAAAGATGTCAACATCTGCGGAACTTTTGGTTCGACCTACTAAATAACTAGGATAACCACCGGCTACAAAGATCTACACGGACAAGATTTTAGTAATAGGTTAATGATTTTTACCTCATCGAGAACCTCAGCACCAATCACATCATGTAATGATTTTGAAGTCCAATACTTTTTTAAGCTTTGGTAATTATAACCTTCTATTAAAGTTAGTTGATTTTGCTGTAATAAAAAAATAAATATACTATTCTAACTATATTTAAATCTGAAAAAAGAACACTAAAATTAATTTACATTTGTTTGTTCTTGTTGTTGTTGTAGTTGTTGCTGTTGCTCTTCATCCTCGCTGGAGGAATAGACCTCCTCCACAGTCAACTTTTTCCGTTTCGACGACGACGACGACAACGGCGACGTTGATGGTAGTATTCGCCGTTGCTGCTCACTAACAGTTGTTTCCACATTCTCGTCCAAAAGATTAAATTTGAACCGTTTTACCACTCTTTCGAGTATCCTAAATTCCTCATCATTATTGATTTTTGTGCGTAGATAGCATACGGGGAGATTTCCAAATTTTCGTTTTAAGGTTTCTCTCCGGGGACGGTAAGTTGTATATACACCTTATCCCTCTCGAGAATCCTATCAACACCATATCTGAAAGGAAAAAAAACTGCTCTAAATACAAGTTTTATAACACCTCATAGGAATCATTTTTATATATTCAGTATTTTTGCAAAAATAAAAAATATTGCTTCACTGAGAAGCTTCCAAAATCAAAAAAAAATGTAAATGTAGATCGAGAAAAAAATTCTGGAATAAAATAAAAATTATAGGTATGGCAGGCTACGCAACTACTGCACCATCAATGCTATATAAATTTATGGAATATATAAAATAAGCTACAGCACCTAGCTAAACAAATTCATGCACAAAATGTAATAAAAGGAGCTGTTATTGTAATAAATGGTACGTTCACTAACACTTTAAAAAAAATTTACAAATACTTACTGAAAAACCTGTTTCATAACAACCAAGACGTGAAGCACTGGAAGGTTTATTTTATCTTCAGAAAATACGACAAGTGTACTGGGTACTATTGCCATCTTGAGTATTTTCGTTTGGCTGTTTCCAAAACGGATAGACAGAGAACTGATAACAAACGCAAACTCTGGATGAGTATAAATACAAATTTATTCGTTGAAAAAATTAACAGTTTTGACGTAGACGACGATAAAAGTATTCATCAATTTTAAAGGAAATTTTCAACAAAATTTGCTGCGTTACATGTTGTAACACGTCCACAGTAAATGTTTCTTTATCTTTTATCGTAATTACTAGCAAAAACAGAAATGTTCCTAATATTTTGCAACGTGACTTGTATTTGATAACGAAAAAAGAAAAATGCAATGTACGTCGTGCAACGTGACTTGTATTTGCTAACGGAAACAAAAAATGCAATGTAGGTCATGTAACGTGACCTATATTTGATAAAACATGTTTTTGGAAAAAAACATCTTCTGGAAAATTTTACATATACATGATTATACCATGCTACTTTGTGTATGTGTGTGTGTTGCCAATAGAAATGACGCGAATGATTGATAAAAGTTTTGTATATAAATTATTATGCACACACCGAACTTATTCACCCTGCAGTCTTTGTAGTCCTTCTTGCTACTACACTAAAAGAAAACAAAAACCAAAATGTCGTCCAGCAGTAACAAAGTCCTAGATTCATTTTCCAGCGAGGCGGTCCAGAAAACTGAAATGGTAAGTAGATTACTTAAAACAAAAGAAGATTACCAAACACATATTCGTTATCTAAAAAAATCAATTGCCATTATTAAAAAAAATAAAGACGTTTATTGTTTTTTGTGGGCTATCATGTGTGCTATACGTGGACCCAGAAAAGGCAAAAACGTTTCACGCACGTCATCTTATAATCATTTCAGTCACTATTTGAAAAATGACGGAATTCAATTTCCAATTACTCTAAAAGATATTTCCAAGTTTGAAAGAATGAACAACTTAGCTGTTAATGTTTTTTGTTTAAGAAAGAGAGAAATTTTACCCTTATTATTAAGCAAAATAGAATATTTTACAGATACAGTTAATTTACTTATACTACCTTGTAATAACGTTGAATTAGAAAACACACAATATTTTCTCAAACCTGCAAACACATTTCATTTTGCATGCATAAAAAAATTAAGTGGTTTATTGAATACCCAAATGGGCAATAGAAAACATAAAAAATGGTTTTGCGAGCATTGTCTTAATCACTTTAAAATTGAACCCATTTTGAAAAAACATTCCAAAGATTGCCAATTATTAAATAAATGTAAAATTACATTGCCAAAGGAAAATAAAAATTTTTTACTTTTAAAAATTTCTTAAATAAATTATTGGTTCCTTTTGCAATTTACGCAGATTTAGAAAGCATGCTTGTCAAGTATGAAGACAAGCAATGCACTAAGAAATCAAAAAATATCAAAAACATGAAGCATTTAGTATTTCATATTTTCTAAAATGTTCTTATGATGACTCGCTATCGGAATTTCATTCATATACTGGAGAAAAGTGTCAAGAATGGTTTGTCAGGGAACTTGGCAAAATTGCTTAAAAAGTTAATTCAATATATTCAAACCCACAATCTATGATACCTCTAAGTAAACAAGAAAATGAGGCTTATTGTCAAGCAAAAACATGTCATTTTTGTAATGAACCTTTTTTAGGGAATAACTATAAAGTAAGAAACCATTGTCATTTAACGGAGCTATTCCGAGGAGCTGCACATAGATCATGTAATTTAAAATTTTCAGATAAAAAAAAAACTGTGCCTGTAATATTTCATAATATATCAGGGTACGATAGTCACTTCTTAATCAATGCCCTTTCTACAGAAGTGAAAGGTATAATTATTTTGCTTCCACTTAATAAAGAAGAATACATATCCTTCATTAAGTACATTGAAAATTCAGATATTAGCTTTAGATTTATCGATTCATTTCGTTTTATGGCCAGTTCCTTGGAAAAACTATCATCCTATTTAGAGGATCACCAAAAAACTGTTACAAGATACTACTATCCAGTGTCGTAATATCACATTTTTTGCCAAAATTAAATAAAATCAACAAGTAAAATTAGGCCAAAATATAGAAAAATGAATTTCATATGTATTTACATGTATTAGACATTGGAAACAGGCCTAGAACTCATCTTCTAGAGCATCGAACCAAATCGAATAATAAACGTAGACACACCTAATCTAGAAAATTCGATAGAAACATTCCATCCAATAGAATTAAAGCATTCAAGTCTTCCAGCCAATCAGATTTACCCACGCTGCAATCGGATTGGTCTGTTCGATTCTAGAAATTCTATAAGTAAATTAATTAATTAAAAATAGTTCTAATCAAAATTTCGTAATGAAACTTTGTACAAATGATCTCTAGTATATGCGCTTCACGCTCATATAAAAATCTTTACAAAAACATTATTATTTCTACCTAAAATTCTACGTTAAAAATTTCTCAAAATCTTAAAACAAAATATTTTACAAAACTTTTAACATCCCCAAAAAGACCTAATCAAATCCTACATTTCAGTAAAAGAATGATTAAAATCCGTTCAGAAATACCTGAGAAAATTAGCATTAAAGGAAAAAATTCAAAAATTCGAGTTCGTTAAATTTTAATTTTTCAATTTCCATCTTTAATAAAATTTTTTCTAAACCAGACAGACAAGTACCGTAAGGACTAGTCGAAAGAGACCCCTTAGGGCTACCTTGTATCAAAATTTGAAGAAGCTATAACAATAATTGACGGAACTATGAACAAAAGAAGATAGGCGTCGCAGATGCCACTCCTAGAAAAGGACGCCACGTCCGTAGCGCCTAAACGCGACGTCGAACGTAAAAAAGTCACTAGACAAAAAAGTTTTCCAATGAATTAAACTACACCATATCAAATTTTCAAGAAAATAGGAAAATTTTTGCGAGCAAAATTTTTCACTTTTTTGGATAAACAAAAAACCAAAATAAAGGAATCAACTTGGGACCTTCACAGGATGAAAGCCCATACAAAAAGAAGAGTTTTATGTAATAAAACATTTTAGGAAAAAACTACCAGAAAAACCAGAAATCAACGTTGGAAGTGATGCACCAGGACCTGGTGATTATGTCCAATATCTATGAAACGGCTGATAGAAAAAATCTGATTTTTCACAGGATTAAATATTAACTAAAGAACTATCGTTTAACAAAGTTTTAAGGCTATACGAATTTTTTATTTTCAAAAAGAAAAAAGTTGTAATAAAAATCTGAAACTTGGCCAGAATACGTATAAAGTAATACTATTCTAGGGAAAAATCCCAAACCAAGAAAATTCTCAAAAATACGGATCCCACGGGACTTTAAAGTTTCCAGGGAGATGTGTCCTCAAGAAAATCTTGTTCGAAAGTGAACAGAAAATGCACCAGTTTCGTTCACGGGACTCCGCCCACAATCCACAGGATTGGTCCAGAGCGTGCAAAAGGGTGTCGCCGTGACGTCAAACTTCGATTAATATAAATATAGACAGATTTTTGTTTCGACAGCTTTTCGATTCAGCTTTTCGATCATCTCTTACGACCAGTAACACGCGTAAATATCGTGAGTGTAATAGCTATTTTTCATATACCCTCCTAAGCGTCGGAAGCAGTGTTATTAGTGCGTTTCTTTTTGTCATTCTGAGTGATACAGCCGAAGACAACTAGAGGAACCTTGCACTTTGTTCCCATCGGATCTTAGCTTCGAAAAGTTCCATTGCACTAAGGTTCTTAGTAGAGCTCTGATTGTGAAGATCGTCCTCGGGTCTTAAATCTGGTTCTCTTGATTTATGGCCTAGCAGGAGGTATCTGGAAGAGAAATACTGGCTGTTATAAATTGCGCGAGGAAGAAATAGGTAAAGTTGTTTACTCTGGGTCTCATTCTCCTCTAAGCGTTCTCCAAGCTCAGTTCTCCAGATCAAGTTTCCATTCTTTGCTCGAACCTTAGCTAACTAGTGTTCAAGTGTTAAAGTTAAAACTCTGTAACTTCTGGCATAATTTATCACTCATTTTTTCAAACGTAAACCTGCTTACCATTCTTTGCTTATTTTTTTGGGAAATTTTGAATTTGCTCATTTCACTCTAATCTTTAACGAATTGCTCACATAACATTTTTAAACTTATAAATTTTGAATTACCGATTTTTGACTGCTAAATAACTTTTGATTATCTTGTAACATTTGTACTATTTGATTTTGTATTTTTATGATCTACCCTTAATTGGGCGAATCATATTTTTGTAACATTTATTGATTGTGACAAAACCGAATTTGACATTTTCTGATTTTACCATAAACTTAATTGTTTAAACAAAGTGTAAATATTATTTACTTGATCTTGTAATAGGTAAACTTAACGCTTGGTGAATCCGTTCTTAACTAAACTTAAAGACTCCCTCCAGAGAAACAGCACGTCAGTTCCTGAAGTTCTCAATATCTCTTAAGTGTAGAGGATTGTTTATTATAAGGAACAATTAGGAAAAACCGTGCCTCTCTTATTTTGATGTTGATTTGATTGATTTACATATTTTTTGACTGTGTATATATAGATAAATTATTTACAGATATCATAAACTTTAACAAAATATTAATTTTAATTTTTATTTTTAAATAATTAAATATTACAACATTTTCGCGTCTAATATCCCAAGCGGCGTGACCCGAGTGGACTATTAGATTAGGGAAAAAGGCAGGCTTGAAAAGAATATCTTTTTGAGTTTTTCAAATTTTAAAATTTAAATTTTTAAAATATCATTTTTATTTTACCGGCTTGGACAATTTTAAAACAGTGATTATTTTGATTTTATTATCATAAATAAATAAAGTTTTAATTTTTCTTAATTAAATAGCAAAAGATATTCGCTTAGTTAGTTCGACTAGGTTAAGTAATATTGTATTTTGATACTAAAGTTGTAACATAAAAAGATTTTACTGGGCAGTCACAGTGTTATTTTAATTATTATAAACAATAACAAATACAAGAGATTTGTTGTTTCTATTTTGACTCTATCAATTTTGATAAGTGAGCAAAAAGACAGTGTTAGTAATTGTGACCAATTACTATTTGTATGGACAAATACTGTTGAGCGAACTTTGAAAAAATCTCAACATTGAACAAACATAAACAATAAACTATAAACTAAAAGCATCAAAGTATCTACATAGACACTTATAGTGACAGTGCGTAGTGCTTTCTTAAACGTTTCGACTTGAGTTCGAAAGGTGAAATATTTAGTGGTGTAAGGACTTGGAAAAGCCTACACACGGCTACGGCCATATTGACAGGTTAAATTAAGTAAAAAAAAACCCATACGATTTTTTGTAATTAAACCTAGATTTAGACTTAGGGATAGGACTCCACTCGGGTGACGTTACTTTAGTTTTAAGTGACTTTCCCCCGACTGACGCCCGTTGCTCCCTCATTTGTTTTGTTCGGAACGTCCGAACTTTGTTTTTTCATAAACTGATTTTTTACAAACTGACTACCAATGGCTACTTCAACTTCTGGAGTAGTTCCCAAGAAAGGTAGATCAGCCATCCATTCGCCCAGCAACACCGTTTCCCTTATTGAGCATTCGCTCATTCTCACTCCTGGCGAGGGGAACGATCATTCCAAAATTCCCCGGGTGAGTGGTGGGTGCCTGGCAAGCTTGCCAAGCTTGCCTTTAAATGACCCTAAATATTACAACCGACACGACAAATCATATAAGACATATCTATTCGATACCTTTTCCGGAGCATCCTACATGGAGGATCCCTCCATGGAGGTGCCCCGAGGACGAGAATGTCATTATAATAATTCATCTTCCACAAAAAATAAATATTATAAAGAAAAAGAACAAGATGAAACTATGTTGCTTGATAACAACCGCTCGCGCGATTCTTTGCTAACTCTCTTCGATGATAGTTCGTTAGAGATTAAGAAAGCCTCAAAGAGTAAAAAACCACTAACATTGTTTGAATTAGATTTCTCTCCGACTCGACAGAGTCAGGGTGGGAATTCAGACGTCGACCTTTCGTCCCTCTGCGAAGGCGACGACATGAATAAACAAAATACTAAACTGGACCGCAGGTCCGTACTAAAGAAAAAGACATTAGCTACAGGACAAAGAACGAGTAGTATGTACTCGCTATTCACGAAAGAAGAAATGGAGCACAGCGTCCCCGCAGGGGAAAACCGAGAAAAGAAGGCTGTGGCTCCGCCCCAAATTCGAATAGACTCGAACAGATTCGAAACCCGTGTAGAACATGGCAATTTTGATGGGGAAATCCATCAGGAGTGTCCGTGTTCGCCGATTAATATCAATAATTTTTTAAATACAACTACTCGCCATCGAGAACATGGCATCTCTGGTGGGGAAACCTATCATGGACAAGCTATGTTCGAACCAACAGTAAAAAATTTTGCGAGTACACACCCGCGCCACGTAGAACACCAGATGATGTCAAATTTAAACTAATGACCAGGAAGGGGGTATTTCTTTACAAATATCTAGACTCTTGGGAAAAGCTGCAAGATAACAGTTTACCTCCAATACAGCTATTTTATAGTTCTATTTCTAATTCAAACATATCAACCGAAGAGTATCAACATGCTTCTACGGTGTGGGATTCGTTTAAAATTAAAAGACACCAGGATTAGCATTTTATAGCATGTTAAAAATTAGTTAAATAAAATTGGACCTCTTAACAGATATTGATATGATTATGTTTATTGAAAAGGGTATAAGAGGGGGCATTTCACAATGCTCAAATAGAGCTAATAATGAATATATGGGGCAAATTATAACCCTGACAAACCACCTAGCTATCTCATGTATTTCGATGTTCTAAATTTATATCGTGCTGCTATGAGTTATCCTCTGCCTACTGGAGACTCAGTGGGTTGAAGATATCTATCAGGATACAAATATTTTATATGTAGCCAATAATAGTGAATATGGGTATATTTTTGAAGTGGACCTTTATTATCCAAAAGAGTTACTGGAAACACATAAGGATTTACCACTCTGTCCTGAACATTTAGTACCACCAACTTCAGCTACTTCACTTCCCAAACTATTAACCACGTTTTATGATAAGAAACGTTACGTTATTCATTACAAAAATTTGCAGCTAGTCACCAAACTGAGTCTTAAAATTGGAAAAATTCATAGGTGTTTAAAATTTAAACAATCTCCATGGCAAATAAAATATACAGATCTAAATACTACTTAGAATAAATAGTAAAAACGAGTTTGAAAAAAATGTCTTTAAATTGGTGAATAACGCACCATATGGAAAAACAATTGAAAATGTACGCAAATATCGTGATATAAAATTAGTTTCGAAATGGTCAGGCAGATATGGTGCACATTATTACATTTCACAACCTAATTTTCACAGTTGTGAAATTTTTACAGAAAATCTAGTCTTAATTGAAACGAACCGATTAAACATAAAATGTAATAAACCAATTTATATCGGTATGTCTATTTTGGATATTTCAAAAACGATAATATACGATTTTCAATACAATTTTATTATACCGAAATTCCAGTCTAATGCTAAATTAATGTACACCGACACTGATAGTCTTATTTATCTATTTTCAAATTATAATATTTATATCTGTATTAGGGAAAATATACATATGTTTAATACGTCAGATTACCCTAAGGACAACGTATACAATATTCAACAAAAAAATAAAAAAGTTTATGGGCTAATGAAGGATGAATGTTCTGGTCAGGTTATGACTGAATTTATCGGCTTGCGATCTAAAATGTATGGTTTTAAAACTTTTAGTGATAAAGACAGCGCTGCAAACAAAGAAAAAATTGTTAAAAAAGCTAAGGGTGTTCAATCTTCAGCATTGAAACAAATTTCTTTTCATGATTATTATCAGTATCTTTTTAACAATACTACCATCGATGTTCCGCAAAATTTGATTAGATCCAAAAAGCATAACGTATTTACTATTAATCAAATTAAAACCGCTTTGAGTCCTTTTGACGACAAGCGAATAGTTAACTACACGAACTACTACCAATAGTTAAATACAGACACTCTACCGTGGGGATATAACAATGTTTAGTTTCATTTATTCTTCTGTTGTTACGGGTAAACTACTATATTCAAAAATTCCGTCTCATCCAGTTAAGAGGTAAATAGTTATATTTTAAATATAAATGCAATATTTCAATTGAAAATATTATTTCAGAACACGACTGATATCAAATATTTAGAGGCAAATGATCGCAAAAGAGTTCACAAATTGACCCCTATCAAATATACTACCGCTACTACTACAAGACAAAATAAACGGATTAAATTAGATGTCGGATCACAACGACAACACGAACCATTAGCTACAATTTACTGTCACCTCTGTAAGCTACATTTCTGCTTTTGTCAGGAATCAATTCGCAATCACAGAGCACAGCCATTTGTTGGAACGACGTCGGAACTTGACTTGTACTGCCAGGAATCAATACCCCAGTCATAGAATTGTTTTTTTGTTATAGCCACATCACAGCTGTCCCATTCCCACCAAACAACAGTTTTTGGATACCAAAAAAGTAACCTCGTGACAAACGAAATGGACAAATGTTTTCATCTTTATCAAGCACAGCCACAAGATGATTGGGGATGGCGACAGATCGATGAAGATTATTTCTGTGTTAACATAAGTGACAACTCGACTCAAAATTACTGGACCCGAATTAAAATGGGAACTTCGTACAATATTGCACAATTTGCTTTTTACGAAAGGAAGAAAAGAAAATTTCAATAATAGTGTATTTACTAATATTGTTTTAATAAACATTATTTCAAAATTTTGACTTTTTTTTATATTTCTATCCGAAAACTTAAATAAATCCAAATTATTTCAAAGCTGAGTTTTATTCCATTATTTTAATAGAAAATTAGACCAGACTCGAACTCTTGTGACTCGAACACATTAATTTTAAATAGTTGAAAACAAATCTCATATCAATTCTCGGTATTACATACTTGAACTTTTTTTATCGGCTGACCTTTAGTTTCACGTCGAATACATTAATTTTTATTAACAGAAAAACAATTCTGGGTATATTTCGTCGTTTCATTTTTAAAGATTATTAATAGTTTAGAAAATTCTATTATTTTCTTCAATATCTAAAGTATTAGAGTTTGCATTTAATTGTTTTTTCTTAGACGTTTTTACAGGTTTTTTGTATATGAAAAATATAATAATTATTGAAATGAATATGTAAAGTAAAATTGTCCAAAAACTGGTCTTCTATGCATAAATCGTTGTGGTCATTTCTTCTAGGGCTTTCTTCTGGTTTTCCAACTTGGCTTCGATTTCTTTAGTAGTTTTTAGGTTTACGTTTACGATTTCTTTAGTAGTTTTTAGGTATACTAGGAGGGCTGTAGAATGAATCTCGGTTTTCCTTAATTAGGCTTAAATTAAGGGTAGGTAGATTAATTCCATAAAATGTTAATTGGCTTGATTTGTTTCAAGCGTAATTGACTTTATCCGTACTTTACATCCTGGGGATGACTCAAAAAGATAGGAACCATATATGGGTATGTTATCTTCGAATTTTTGACAATTTATGACGGCAATTACTTGTATTGGTACTATTATCAGCCATTTGTCGTCGATTATTTTTGTTGTCTGGATCTCGTGCAGTTGAGTTTCGAATGGGTGGCAAAACGTAATATTTGGGTGATGTTTGATAAGTTGAAGAGCGCAGGAGGGGCTGTCTTCAACAAAGGTGGTGTGGGCTTCTTTACACAAATATTTCTGTGGTTGGATTTCGTGACATCTTTGGTCCATATGGGCATATTTTGTATTGCCCAAAGCTAGGTAGGGTTTATAAGGAATATTTACAAGAAATGATCGATTATTGGGCATTGGTAAAGGAAATAACTTAAAATATTGATATACCTCCGATTCAACAAGAGGAAGTTCAAATATAAATACAATATTAAAGTTTTTTAAAAAACTTTCAATTTCTATAATTTTTACGAAATTAAGTATATTTTTATAAGTTACTTTAGTAGGGAGTTTATCTGAACCTAAATGATTGTGTAAGTTCTTTATTTCTATAAATAGTTCATTTGGGTCTATTATTGAGTTATAAAGTACATTCATTTTTGCAAAAGTGATACCTATTTCAATCTTATTCAGAATATCGTAGATTGATTGATAAATTGTTGTTATTTGATTGATTATTGTATATATTAAATAAAATTCGTGATTGCTTATTTGTTTCATTTGAACTTTATTAATTATATTTTCTATTTGTAGAATGCGTGATTTTAGTACCATTTGGTTATTTGTGATATTAGATATAATTGTTTTAAATTTATTAATAGTAGATTCTAGAAGTGTAATTTGATTGATAGCGTCAATTTTCAATTTATTTTGATTTTCTTGTAATTTCGTGATTTTGGCATCAATTTGCTGTTAAAAAGACCTCTTTTACTACGATAATTTTCTTGATTTGGGACAATTTGTTCTAATAAAGTTTTTATTCTTTTGTCAAGTGTACATAATGTAATAAAAGAACTAAAATATTCCTTATGATATTCGCTGTTATTTTGAATGTTTATATATATTGATTTTGCTTGCTTTTGAATATTTTGAAATTGGTTAATTAAAGGGGTTAGGTTAATATTTTGAACGAATGTCCAGTGATTGGATTTAAGTTTAGCGGTACCCATTTTGAATGGTAGTATTCCTGGATGTTTATTTAAATCGTGGAATTTTACGTAGCTGCCGACGATGGTCCAGCATCTGGAACAAAGGGTATTATTTTAGTTACGTTAACATGTATAATTTCTTCGTATTTATTTTTGGGATTTTCTATTTGTATTTTATTATTTTCTAATAAAGCCGTTAATATGAATGGACCTAAATATCTCTTTTTTATTTTTCCAGATCGATTATCTGATTTTTTATAAATTTGTGAGCCTATTATTAAATTAGCCGGGGTTTTATCCTTGTTTGCCCTATATATAATTTTTTGTTTTAGTTCTCGTCATTCCTTTGTAATTTTGTCGTAGAAAATTTGTGTGTTATTTTTATGATTATTGACATACTCGGTATATACATGAGCGGGTATTAAATCCATAGGATCTCTAGAGTCTGTGTGTCCGAAGACAAGTTCGTATGGGGTAAAATTCGTACTAGAATGGATGGTGTTATTATAGGCAATAATTGCGTACGGCATAAGTTTGGTAACTTCTGCATTGGGGTCCGATTCTCGAAGTAATCGAATATGTTTGATTAATGTGGAATGTAGCCTTTCAACAGGGGAATTTGATTCATGGTGGTAGGGGTTAGTGAAGTGTATTTTAATATTATGAGTATTTAATAAGCCTTTAACGACTTCGTTCTGAAATTCAGATCCGTTGTCTGAAACTATTTGTTTTGGGATACGTAAAAAAGAGAAGAAATTAATTAACTGTTCACAGCACGACACTGCATTTCCAGTATAAGACAAGACTTGTGCTTATTTAGAGAATTTATCTACAATAGATAGGAATTTTTGTTTACCTATGATGAAAGTGTCGATATGAACAATTTCGAAAGGTTTGCTTGGCGTTTCGGTTAATATCAAAGGTTGATCTGGGGGTTTTCGATTATATTTTGATCTTTGGCAGATTTCACAATTATTGATGTATTTTGTTACATCTGCCTTAAGTGATTTCCAATAATAATTTGCTTTTAAAAATTTGCAAGTTTTTTCTATTCCACTAAGATTTGTTTTGCCTTCATCGTTCGTCAGGTTGAGCATTATTTATTAATTTTGAACATTCTATAAGTTTTAAATTTTTAAAATGGTTATTCATTGTTTGTTGAAAATAGGTTCTTTCTTTGGAAAAGAAATAAAAATATGTTGTTTTATTTGTTAAATATTCTCTCAAAAAGTTAGTAATTACTGTAATAGTGGGTAATGTTGCGTGAATAATTTGATGTCCTTCGAAATTTTCGCGTTTGGTTTTAACATATTTGTCATAAGGTGCTTTTTTAATAATAAGTTGATGAGCTTTATTATTAATAATTTCATCTAATATAGTCATATTGGAATGATTTTCGTTAGCATTTGTACTATGTATTGTTTCCGTTACGGGTGGTTTTATTGGAATATTAGAATGGGTTAGTCGTGTTATAGGTGGAGTTGTTAGAATGTCAGAAATAATATTAATTTTGGGTGTTGTTTGAGGTTCGTGTTCTAGTATTTCTATTGTTTGTGACACTACGTCAGAGTCAAGGATATCTGGGTTAAATTGGTTGTTTAGGAATTGCGTTACGTCGGTGTCTATATCGCCTGGGTAATTTATTAATGATTCTGATTCGATTGCGTTTAATTGAATTCGGCTAAGGGCGTCAGCGTTAGTGTTTTGTTTCCCTTTTTTGTAGACTATTTCATAATCATACTCTTCGAGTTTTAGCCTCCAACGTACTAATTTCGAATTTGGTTCTTTGAGGTTAAATAACCACACTAACGTGCGATGGTCAGTATATATTTTAAATTTTTTACCATAAAGGTAAGGTCTAAAATATTTACGTGCCCAAACGATTCCTAAAAGTTCTTTTTCCATCGTTGAGTATTTTTGTTCTGTTTCATTTAGAGTGCGCGACGCGAATGCTACAGGGTTGTCATTTGGCGGGTTGCCTTGAGAGAGAACAGCGTCTAGGGCTACATTGGAGTCGTCTGTCGTAAGGACAAAGGGTTTTTCAAAATCAGGATATTTTAGTATTGGAGCATTAATAAGCAATTCTTTTAAATGGTTAAAGGATTGAATAAAGGCTGGTGAGTGTTCAACTTTCGCTCCTTTTTTGAGACATAGTGTAAGGAGTTTTGTGATTTTTGCAAAGTCTTTGATGAATCTACGATAATATCCGGCTAGTCCTAAAAATAACTTAATGTCTTTTTGGGTTTTTGGGATGGGGAAATTTTTAACTGCGGTGACTTTATCAGGATTAGGTTTTACACCTTCGCTTGTAATTTTGTGACCTAAATAAGCAACTTCTTTGTGTAAAAATTCTGATTTGTCTAGCTGCACTTTTAAATTGGATTCTCTAAGTCTATGAAAAACGGATTTTAATCTATCGATGTGCTCTTGAAGGTGACGTAGAAAAGATTATTATGTCATCAAGATATACAGAACAGATTTTATTTTGAAGTTCCCGAAGGACGTTGTTCATGACTCGCTGAAATGTAGAGGGCGCATTTTTTAAGCCAAAAGGCATGCGTCTAAATTCATAACGACCTGTATCGGTTGAGAAGGCTGTTTTAGGTATATCATTCGATTCCATTTCTATTTGATGAAATCCGGTTGCAAGATCCAATGTGCTGAAATATTGGAATTTTCCGAGTTTATCGAGAATATCCGATATATTTGGTAAAAGAAATTTATTATTTATTATTATTATTATATTTATTATTGCCGGACGCGTCCATCTTTTTTGGGACAATCCAAATTGGACTACTCCACGGTCACGTTGAGTTTTGAATGATACCGTTCTCTAACATTTTATTAATTTGGGTTTTAACCTCTTTCTTATGAATTTCGGGATATCGATAAGTTTTTATATATATATTTATATATATATATATATATATATATATGTATGTCACCGGTTAGGTTTATTTTATGTTTAATTTGATTAGTGAATGTAAGGGGGATGCCCTCACAATAAAATATGTTAGATATTCGTAACACAAGTTTCGAATAGCTCTGTATTCCTCCTGATTACAATGTGACAGTCTTAAATTTTTTAAGTTTTGTTTTTGTGTATTATCCATATATTCATTTATTTTTGTATCGGTTTCCATTTTTTCTATGAAGTTGTTTTCTACTTCATTTATTGTTTCGATATCTATGGGATTAAATATTTTTATTTTAATTGGGTTTTCGCGACTATTCGTAATTATAGTTGTTGCGTAAGAGTGAATGACTTGTACTAAAGCTTCTGGCATCTCTGCGCAACCAAAATCTGTATATTTTAAAATACCTAAACCATTTGATTGATTTACAGGCAGTTTGATTCTTTGACATGTGCGTGGGGGAATTATTATTTCGATAGTTTCAAAATTATGTAAGTTTGGTATGTTATTTTGATAATATAAAGGCAAGGTTACAAATTGAGTATCTAAAGAACAATGTTTTAAATTTATATTCGCTCCAATATGTGTTAGAAAATCAATTCCTAAAAGTCCGTTAAATTTAGGTGAAAAATCAAAGAGACAAAACTTATGATTACCTACATAATTAAAACAAGAAAATATTGGTATACTAATTACTTCATTGTGAATGGACGTAGCGTGGGCTGTCCTTACTGAGAAAGGTTCCGAAAAAATGAAATTTGAATAAATTTTGTATGCTAAATTAGGCTTTATAAAACTTTTACCACTACCTGTATCAATTAAAAATTTTGCTTTGATTTCGGGTATGAAAATTAGTGGTAAATCTGAATTTGTGTAATAATTTAAAAGTATTATGTTTGGTTGTTAGAAATTTGGTTCTCCTGAAAATTTTCTTCATTAAAATCAATTTGATTTTCATAAGGGTTATTTTCTAGACAAGAAAATTCGGTATTTGAGTCATTATACGAATATTGCGAATTATCGGTGTATTCCGGGTAATAATATTGAAATTCAGCATTGCTAGCTTGAAAACTTTCATTTTAATCATTATCGGTATTTATCGATTCGACTGATTGATTATATAGTTCTTCTACAACAATATTACGTTGTGAATAATGTGGTTGTGGGTTTCTTCTAAGGATTGTGTTCCCCGAAGAAGTATCCATCGGCTCAGGCTTTTGTTGGCGTGATATTCCAGAAGAAGTTGGGCGTTGATTTTGAGGGTTAAAAGATGGTCTTGGGGTAAAAGTGTTTCTTTGCATAACATTTTGATTTGGGAAATTCGATTGTCTAAAATTATTTGCGGGTTGCCTAAATTGTCCAAAGCCCATAAATTGATTATTTCCATTATTAAAATTTGGGATTGGTTGTCTATAAGAAGGCATAAAATTTGAAAATTGCTGAACGGGGTAATTCGAAAATATTGGTCTCACATTAGTAGGATAATGTGCTTGTGTAGGCAAATTTATTTTTGATTTTTGTGAATTAAAATTTGGGTTTTTTGGTAATGTGTTACTACGGTTCTTATAATATAGAAAATTTTCTTCTTCCAAGGCACAGCTCATTGCATCTTCTAAAGTAACTGGATTTTTTAATCTAACCACAAGTTGCATATGGTAAATTTCCGTATTCATTAATTTTTAAAAGTTTTAAAGCTTGCGTTTCATTGCTTAAATATACTTTGGAAAATAACAAACTGCGAGCGTCTTGCAAACGCAGGCCAAATTGTTGCGGTGTTTCATTTTTTTCCGGTTTGGACGTTATTATATCTTGAATAATACAATCAATCGATCTATGATCTGAAAAAGTCGAAATTATTGCAGCTTTTACTGCGGGCCATGTATTTAATTCTATTCTAGAACAAATAATATCGGCTGCCATACCTACAAGTTTACTTAAAATAGTATCGTGTAAGCATACATTTATAGGTGCATTATTGTCAGTTTTATTTCTATGATTATTATAAAAATTATCACAAGCATTAATAAATCTGTTTATTTGTTTTGGATTCCCATCGAATAAGGGAATATTGTCTGCCTGATATCTGACTAGTTGTAAATTAGGTTCAGTAGTCATTATTTTACTTATTTGAATTCAATTAGAAAAAGGTGTTAGATTTCCTTCACAATTTAAATTTCCAAAAGCTGATGTTAAATCTTCCAGTTTGCGGAATTACAAGAGAAGTAAATATCAATATTTAAGATAGGATAAAAATAAAATGAAATAAGGAAAATTGAAAGGAAGCACTTACAGCAATATACTGAAGATAATTCCAATTCTCATTCTTAAACTAGGGTCCAATAGGAGAGGCGATGTGATCCTTTCCCTGGTTAACTGCTATGAGGGTGGGACGATGTATGTTTCCAAACTCGCACTAATAGGACGCTGGACGAAGCTATTCTAAATCCCTGGTCAATTTTGAGTTTCTTGGTACACCCTGAATATTTTTTGATTGTCCGATTTTTGCCACGAATCGTTGAAACGAAACCAGAAAATTCGCTAGACGCGCGACTGTTGGCAATAATCCTACCTACTACGCCAGTTAACAACTCGAAACACGAGAAATAATTTTTAAAAAATCAATTTTATTTCATAAGCGTACAAAGAGAACTGACTACAAAATGCATTTTAGTTATATTTATAAGTTCAGTATTGCTTATGTTGCATGAGAACGAAAAGATAAAAGTCTAAGAATTGCAAGTCCATAAATGCAGAATTGCATTTCTCACGGGAATGTAACTTTACATCAAATAAACAGTTTTTCACAGTTTAAAACAAATAATTATTGCATATTTATTCGTATGTTATTTTTCGACTGTGGTTGCTGTGGTTTCTACCATAAAATTGAAAATGAATGAGCATTGAGCCGCTATATATTAGTTAAAAAAGTTATTTGCTGCAATCTATTATATATTAAGGTCGATAAAAATCTGTCCTACCTTCAGGTGTATGCTATAAATGGTCGAAGATATATTTATCCAACAACTTTTGAACATCCATAACTCAGCCTTCAAAATTAGACTATCAACATCTGCACAGTATGCCAAATAAACACGAAATTTTGACGTCTCCGTGCTGACGAATAGGAGTGGAGTCTATAACCAATATTTAAATATAAAATTGGTTTCGTTTAGTAAATATTTATTTAATAAATATATTTCCAGTAGAAAAACAAGCATGTATTTCAGATTAATATTTTTTGTTTGGTTCGACGGCTCAGTGAACCAAACTTATAAGGAATCTCAAAATTTGTATAAACCAAACAAAAATTATTTGAGTGAAATAAAAATTAGGAAAATAAATATTTATTTATTTATTTATTATTTCCAGAGACACTTGGATCGTATCCTCGCTCGAATCGGACCAAAATGTTAGGTTTAAGAAAAATGAGGAAGCGTTCAGTACTGTTATTATGTCTATGATTCCGTCAGTTGTCCGGTTCGTTGAATGCATCATCGTTTGTATGTTTCGAGTCGGAGACAGAGTCGCGGAGTCGACGGCGATTTTCGAACCGGTCTGATTAATAAAAACAGCGGGATGATGGATGGGTGGGTCGGTCGGTATTAGCATTTTCTTTATTGTCAGAATTTTATGTAAAAATTTAATTTGGGGTTGGTTGGCTTATCAACTTCGAAAATGTATAAATTTAGACATTATATTACAGCAGTCCTTTAAAACTTAGAGTTATCTTGTGTGGTTTAGATATTAGATTTAAATTTCTACTTTTTTGGTGCGATGTGTATATTAAAGCTTAGATGGTGTTATAAATGGTGATGATAATAGGACGATAGCTAATAAAAATCAATATTAATAATGTTATAAATCTATATTTAATCATGAAAAAAAAAGTAAAAACACAAGATCCTTACATTACATTAATACAAATTTAACTGCCTATATATATATATATATATATATATATATATATATATATATATATATATATATATATATAATATTAATATTATATATTGGCAATCTCCCTACACCCATCAAAATTTATTTTATGGCCGGTTTCCTGATGATGTAGGAATAAAGCTGAGGTTGTTTGTTTATTTCTGATGCTGAGTTTATGCTCTTCCACTCTTGCTGATATTCGCCTGTTAGTTTGCCCTACGTACAACTTTTCACAGTCCTGGCACGGAATACTGTACACTCCGTGGTTTTCCAGTTTGATTTTATCTTTTGGGTTTCCGAGTAGTTTACCTATAGTTGTTTGTGGCTTGCGTATTGTTTGTATGTTGTGTTTCCTCAGAATTCTTCCGATTCTGTCTGTTGTGCCTTTTACATATGGTAAGACTACTCGTTGCTTTCTCGGTTCATATTTTTTGTTATTCGTTGTTCGGGAAACTTGTGCATTAATAGCTTTCTCTATGGTGCGATTTGTGTAGCCATTTTTCTTTAAAGCACTAGATACTACCTTAAGTTCGTTTTGTCTCGTCTGTGTTTCAGTTAGTCGCACGGATCTAGATATTAGAGTATTTGCCACAGCTTGAATTTGTGCTGGGTGATGATGTGATTTTGCATTTAAATATCTGTCTGTATGTGTTGGTTTTCTATACACGGTGTATTCGAAATGTCCGTTATGTAGTTTTGTGACCAAAACATCTAAAAATGGTAGTTTGTTGTTTTCTTCTAGCTCTGCATGACCATGTTGCCATATAATAAATATGTCATCCACATAACGAATCCATAATTTGGGTTTTAAACTTGCTTTCTCAAGAGCTTCTTTCTCGAAGTATATCATAAATAAATTCGCGACTACTGGTGATAGCGAGGACCCCATTGGAGCACCATCCATTTGTTTATACATTTGCTCGTTGAAAGAAAAATAAGTATTTTTAAGGCAATGCTCCGAGAGTTCTATTATATGTGCCTGGAAATCCTCGTTCATAGCAATCTTGTCCAATGCTTCGTCGATGGGAATACTGGGATATAACGATTTGACATCTAGGCTTGCTATGATATCGTTTTTTTCAAGGACGATATCTCGTATAATTCGAGTGAAATGCTCCGAGTTTTTTACAAATGAATCAGCTTTTTCTACAGTTGGTTGCATAATTTCAGAAAGGTATTTCTCCAGTTTTTGTAGCGGCGAATTAACAGCTCTAACAATAGGTCTGATAGGCGCCCCGGGTTTGTGTATTTCTGGTAAACCATAGAGTTTAGGACATCTGCTCGACTTTTCCCGTGGTATGATTTTTTGTTGAATTTCGGGGTTTATTCGTGATCTTTTTATTTTATTTTTAGTTGTTTTTTCTAGGTACGTTGTCGGGTCCCTTGGAATAGACCTATAACAATTGTCTTGTAGGATATCCTGCATTTTTTGTACGTAATCTTGAGTATTCATAACCACAGTTGCGTTTCTTTTATCTGCTGGAAGGATTGTGATGTCTTTATTTTTTCGAAGGTTTATTAGGGCCCTTTGTTCAGTGGCATTTAGGTTTTGTTTTGGTGTTTTGCTTGATCTTAAAATTCTTGCCACCTCTTGTCGAATCTCCTCTGCTTTTGTTTCTTCAGAGGAGTCAAGGACAGCTTCCACTCCAGCTATTACTTCTTCTTTAGGGATTTCCTTAGGAGATATCGCAAAATTAAAACCCTTACTCAGTACGGATTTTTCACTTTCTGAGAGACTGTAGGATGATATATTATGCACTAATTTATCGAAGTCTACTGACGATCTTTGTGACTGACTCGACTTTCTTAGAAGATTGTCATACTTTTTCGAAAGTTTATCTGTCTTAATATTCTTATTTGTTTCTGTTCGCCAAAAAGCCAAAGTTTCTATGCGATTCCACAATAAAAGGTGAATGATGTTACTTAGTTTAAGGTGTAACTTTAAAAGTTCTATCTCTGTCTCGGCTAGTTGTTTTCTAGTTTGATGGATTTGTTCTTTTAATAACGCCTTACTAGCATTTTGAAGTATGGTGTTAGTCTTTCTAGTTTTAGTATGATAAGACAATCGTGTAAAAGTAGGAAGTAAATCGCTGTCACGACACTTAATTTGAAAGGTTAGATCACATAAAAGATTAGTTTTGTTACCTCTCAGTTTCTCATACATCTTGATTGTCTTCAAAATCTCCTCCCCGTAGAGGTGTATAGTGTTGATTTTTACTCCTTCACGGATGGAAAAATACAATGTGTTTTCATTCCGGGTGTACATCCGTTCACTACTGTCGTTCTGAAAAGAACATTGCATTTTCGAAGCTTTCTTCCTCGCGTCCGAATAGAGACTGAAGTGTTGGTGACTGCGACGCTTCCTTTTATACCCCCACTCGGAGCCGAAGGTTATATCTGCGCAGGCGTTGGTCGTTATTTATGTTTTCCGGACGCGAGAAAGAAAGCTTCGAAAATGCCAAACGTGATTTTGGCGAAACGTCAGCAAAACTGTTCTTTTCAGAACGACAGTAGTGAACGGATGTACACCCGGAATGAAAACACATTGTATTTTTCCATCCGTGAAGGAGTAAAAATCATATATATATATATATATATATATATATATATATATATATATATATATATATAATTACTTCGAAAATATTTCTTGGGTCTAGGTTTATGCATTGAAACAATAGTGGTTATATTTCGCTCGACGTTTCGCTTTTGATTAAAAGCATTTTCAAGAGCATTTATTTTAGCTAAAAAGAGAAAAAAAAAAACAATATCAGGTCGATACAAACTGGTTTGTTAAAATTGCCGTTTTGTCAATTATAAAAACATTGATAAAGTAAAATTCTTCATTAATCCTAAAACATTTAGCAGCAGAACACTTTTCCAAAATGACTTTCACAATTTTACACATTAAAAAATATTAAAAAACTTATTTACATTATTGACGAAAAAAAACAAAAACATTTGTACAATTTGGTTTAAAGCCGTTAATTAAAAATAGGTAACCTACCTTGGAAAACAAAGCTTCATTTTTAACTCTATTCAATGCATAAACCTAGACCCAAGAAATATTTTCGAAGTAATTATAAATAAAAGGTTTAAGAAACAATTATATATATATATATATATATATATATATATATATATATATATATTGGAAGTTGCAAACCTATTATACTTTTTGCATTTTATCTCCCAGGGTATATAGGTAACAATCGGTGAAAAAGGAAAATATCAAAAGCTGACAGTAAAATAGGCCTGACATCACCACACCTAGGCTGCAGTCGCCTCCCGTAAGAAATTCATTAAAGCATACACCAATGCAGTTTTGCTTATGTCGTATCGTGTTAACTGGCCATTAGACGTACTGGCTGACAACCGGTACTTGCTAACCGAAAACAAAACAGTGCCATTTTTATGATGTCGTTGTTCAAGAATTAGAGTAAATAGAGTAGTTTTGTCTCCATTTTTGGTGAAAATTTAATTATTATTATTAGTTTTTGTACGTTTAAATTCACGTAAACATGCCGTTTAAGTGTTGTACGCCTAACTGCCGGAGTAATTACAGAACCGGACCAAAAGTTTAGGTGTTTATTATCCCGAAAGACATTGATTTGCAAAAAAAAGGCTACGAGCAATTCCGCGGGATGATTTATTGCCCAATAAAAACACTAAAGTGTGTGAGCTACATTTTTCTAAAGGTAGTATAATTTGGGATATTTCAGAACAGGATCCGAGAACAGGTAAAATTATTTCAGTACATTTAAAACAACCCCAATGAAAAGAAAATTCTGTACCAACGGTTTTTCCCACAATTATTTGTCAAAAAATGTTCTTGACCGCAAAAGTAAAGATGAAGAAAATAAGAATCTTGATGAACTACATCTTTTGCAAGCCATAGAGAAGAGTAAAGAAGAGTTTAATTTACATAGAGAGGCTACATGTTTTCAAAGTTTTGAAGAGTTTTTAAAGGTATTTCTAAATTTTAATCTAAGAAAAGGGTAGTTTTCGGTAAAGAATACAGATAAAATAACTTTATTTAAACTTGAATATACTCCTGTTCCCCTAATAACTTGGGCAATTGTTATAAATAGTGATTTAAAATTAGAAACAGTTTTATATGGTCAATCTGTTTGTGTTGTGTGTTTCAATAACAAATTTAAAATCGCCATTTTTATCTAGCAGTTTGGATGAAATAGAAAGTTTAATTGACACAATTGACAATATGATGATTCTTGACAGCGACATTCCTGATCAGAGTGAAATTCCTGATTTACGCCATACCGAGTCAAGTCAACGCCCCAGTACTAGTGAAACTTCCACAGAAACTCCCAATTCAGATAGAGTTGAGTCTGATAATGACAATATAATTTTTTTTTAATTTGTGACTGATATTCTTTTAAACCTAAAAGGTTCTGACGAACTCACTCAAAATCTAAAATTTGTCTCAGAACAGTTAACTTTGTTAAGTACTTCAAAATAAAGGTATCCATATTCAGCAAGCACCATTGTGTTAGGTTTAATCTGTTTACTATAAGCTCTCATTGCTATAAATATTTGCGAAATCATGGTGCTATTATCTTATCTCATCCTAACTCAGTAAAGTCTATTTGTAATAGATTTTTTAACAGATCCTCATATCGATGAAAGAATTTTTTTTAAACCTGTGCTCTTAACATTTTTCAATATTTAACAGATAAATAAAAATATGTTACATAACTTTTTGATGAAATTCACATCGAACCCTATTTGGATTACAAGGCAGGCAATACCGTAGGAACATCAGTAAATAATAAAGATACCTTAGCATCATCTGCAATAGCATTTATGATCACTAGTCCTTACTCAAGCCTTACAGGAGCCATTCATATATCTGCTGTAGCTAAACTTAATTCAGAAATATTATATACTTTTATCAAGACCATTATAGAAAATTTAGAAGAATTTGGGTACATAGTATTTTGTACAGTTAGTGAAAATAATGCAGTAAACAGTAAAGCAAGGAGTAATTTTTCACCCCTTAATCAACTCAGTATAGTATTCCCACATCCTATTGTCTCAGTAACTTATTTTACCTTTTTGACACTGTTCATTTACTGAAATGTATCTTTAACAACTGGCTTAATTCAAAACCTGACCAAACATTTTCTTATCCCGATTTTGAGACAGGCCCAAAAAAATGTGCTTCCTTTTCTATGATCAAAAATCTATACGAACTAGAACAAGACAAACTATTGAAGCATGGTTATTCACTTAGTTTAAAGGCTCTATTTCCATCATCTCTTGAAAGACAAAACGTAAAATTAGCTCTTAAAATCTTTAATCCGTTTATGTAAAAGTTTTTTTTTAATTTGTCACATTCACAAGATACCGCAGAATTTATTAGTATTATATTGACATGGTGGAAAATTGTGAACGTAAAAACTCCCCTTAAGGGAAAACATTTGTTAGATAAATATCAGAAACCTTTTACCAAACAAATACTAACAGCCCCCAATGATGATCCTAAATTTTGTGTTTTGCTAAAAATGCAACATTGGCTAGATACTTGGAGTCCAACTAATTTTACAAATACACTGACTCGACAAAACCACACTGCATTAAACCATACCATTCATGGGCTTCTTGAAGTTACTGAATACTGTTTAACTGATCTTAATATGAATTATGTATTACTGGGCAAATTTCAAACAGACCCATTTAAAGGGCGTTTTGGAAAATATAGGCAATTAGCTGGTGATCATTATCATATCTCAGTTCGACAGCTATATGAATCAGAAAAAAGACTTAGAATTCAGTCTATGTTATCTCTAAAATCTAGACATTATGGGACATTAATATAAATCAGTTCTTCGAACCTCCTGAATGTGAAACACAGTCATTAGACACCAATTTAAATTCTGAACATGTTAATAATTTATTATCTAAAATCATAGTTACACAGTCTGATACCGAAGCCATACAATCAGAACTCCCAGTAATAACCTATTTAAGCGGATATTGCTGCTATATTGTTTTAAAAAAAAATAGTTGTACTTTTTACAAAGAAAACTTAACTCTCAATGAACCTTGTGTTGTAGAAGATTCTTATAGGTTAATTAATTCCTTAAGTCGATGTGCCCTTTTATATCCCCGAGAACAGGTAGTAGATGTAGTCTTAACCGCATATATTATATATAAAAAGCTAATTGATGAATTTAAAGATACATTTTTGGATATTTACGACAAAAAATCCTTTCTTTGTGAGTTGTTTTTAAGTTATTTTAATAAAAATACACTTTTAACTCCTTTTGAAAGTTGTAAAAGCCTTGTAAAATCTTTTTTAGTAATCATAATTTATTAAATAAAAACAAAAAAAGGAAACTACAGACTTTTAATAAATAGGTAGTTATGAAATTAAAACCTAGCACAAATTTCGCATTTTTGTATTTTTAGGAAGTAATACAATCTTTTTCAGAATTTAGCAAATAACAACCTAATATATTCTTGATCATATAGACTCACCACAGCACAGGCATATACCACTTACCCAAGCCTGAAACCATACCCGATTTTGACAAGTTAAAATAATAAGCTATTGTATTTTTGATCATAAGGACTCGCCACAGGCATATATTACTTACCCAAACTTGAAGCCGTACCCAATTTATATTCTTGAACATATGGACTCACCACAGGCCTATACTACTTACCTGGCCTTGAAACCTTACCCGATTTTGACAAACTAATTGGTAACTAATATATAGGTTTATTTCGGTTAAGTATAAGCAAAGTTCCTCGAAGTTCTTGTGATATATCGATTGGCTTAGTGATAGGGTTTCGAATTGGCAACGCAAAGGTTGTGAGTTTTAATCCTGCCTTTGGCGATGACATTTTTTTAGGTTTTTTTTAACACATTATTTTCTTATCCTGGCTTGATACTAAAAATGAAACGGTCCGTTAATTATTATTAGTTTTTTGAGTTAATAATTAGAACATATTATTTTCCAACTCTGGTAACGACACAATTTATTAGACACTTCAAATATATTTTTCTTTATAATTGACGTCTTGTCAAAGTATCTTAGATTAATAATATGAACGTCGATAATTTTCTCCTATGGGATCTACGTCAGGTTGGCGAAGTACATTTGTGAACGATGTTTTGGCGAACTGATCTACCTCAAAATGTCTAAAATAGCATTCCTTAAAATTATTCCACCAAATCTCTCCTATTACATCTAAATTTATCTGTCAAAATATTTTTCTACCAAAATGGCAAATAATAATAGGAAGGTAATTCATTCTCATCTTACAATGTCCTCAGCTTCTAAGTATGCAACGAAATGCAAAAAAACAAGGAGGTCTCAGATGTTATAAAACGCGTCACTATATATTTTCGGTAAAGTGTTTCCTCCAATAAAGCTAACTGAAGAAGAACAACAAAACATTTTATTATTATCCTTTGTTAGTGCTTTTAATGTAACGAAAACCTTGTTAAAGAGAGTTTTAGTAATTAACAGGGAAGTGTAATAAAAACTACTTTCGACATTAATAAAAACAACACTAATAGAAGTTGAACTTACTTTGCCAGGATCAAATTTTAGTTAATGTGCTCCTGAGGGCAGTTATTAGCTAAGTGTTAATAAAGACGTAAATTGTTGAAAACTGGCAAATATACAATAAAACCAAACATAATAATGATCGGGTACGTATACAATTCTATAGGTCGTTTCGATTTAACAGGGGATACGTCCAAAACATAACTTTAATAATAACTAATAAAATTTGGGGCTTAATGAGTGCTCGAGGGATTGAAGCTACAAATATATTCTACATGAAATTTAATGCAGTTATCAATAACAAAGGACTTTCCGGACTATTTTATTTATTAACAATATTCCTATGCTTTCAATACTGACCGACAAGGAAACGATTGGATTTATTACCGGATTGCGCATGCAAAGAAGGATAATGTGTTTAACAGTCTGTATTCAGTATATAGTCACAATATATATGTGTTACATATACTGCCTTTTCAAACATTTTTATTGGGCTCCATTTTGTTCCAACATATTGGATTCCTACCAATATTTTACCATTTTCATTCTACTTATACCACACTTGACTTTTAGGCATAATTTAACATAAATTCAGATTAAAGTAGTTTTTACATCGACACATACCGTCATTCTGCTTCGCCATGTTGAATTCGTACCAGTTTATCCGATTTTCAAATTTAATTCTTCTGCAAAATTTAAGGTGAGTTAAACAAGATTTTTTACGGCGATTTTTCAAAAATTTTATTTTGCCGCCATTTTGTTTCAGCAAACCCATATTATCTCTATCTAAATGGTTTTCATTTACAATCCTCTTGTTATGTTAGAGTGGTGTATTATTTGGGGTTAGGATCCAGTAAAAAAATAAAAGCCCTTTTTTAAATTGTCGACGTTTCGCAACTTTATTTTTGCGTCCTTAGGATACATATAGACTTTATATCCCGCATGAAACTCGTATTATCAGTCTTTACCTACTCCGTTGCTCTGCAGATATTTCCTAACCCCAAATAATACACCACTCTAACAACAAGAAGAAAAATCTTTAGAAACCATTTAAAGACTTAATATCTGGGAAATATCTACGAACCAACGGAGCAGGTAAATGTGTATGTGTCCTGAGAATGCAACAATAAAGTTGCGAAACATCGATAATTTAAAAAAATACTTTTGTTTTTGTTACTGGATCCTAACCCCAAATAATACACCACTCTAACACAAAAACAAGAGAAACGTTAACGAAAACCATTTAGAAGCTTAATATCCGGGAAATATCTGCCTACCAACGTAGTAGATAAAGACTGATAATATAAGTTTCATGCAGACTATAGAACCTATATGTGTCCTGTGGATGCGACAATAAAGTTGCGAAACGTCGACTATTTAAAAATAGACTTGTTTTTTTTTACTGGATCCTAACCCCAAATAATACACCACTCCTATATAATAACAAGAGGATTGTTAACGAAAACCATTTAGAAACTTAATATCTAGGAAATATATGCGGACCAACGGAGTAGGTAAAGATGAATAATATGGGTTTCATGCAGGATATAGGATTTATATATGTGTCCTGAGGATGGAACAATCAAGATGCGAACCGTCGACAATTCAAAAAAGACTTGTTTTTTTTTACCGGATCTTAACCCCAAATATATATTATACCACTCTAATACATTTTTATTGTTCCGCTATATTGGATTTTTACCAAAATATTACCAGGTCATCCCCATATGACCCTTAATGCTTGGTTAAAATTTCAATCGGGTAAGTAGTATTTAAGCTATATCGCGACTGACGGACCGACGGAATTGATAAAACATGCTTTTTGGCATCTAGGGCGATAGAAAATGTGTAAAACTTGAGAGTAATTTTTTCACGATTACAGGAATTTTATTTGGCCGCCACTTTGTTTCGCCATTCTTGAATTAGTAACACAGTTTAACTAGTTGAATTCTAAACCACATTTAGTTATGGCACACAATTTGAAATCATTCCATTAAGTAGTTTTCTTTTACCAACATATGACTAGGTCATCTCCATATAACCCTTAATTTTTGACCAAATTGAATCTGGTAAGTAGTTTTTCAGCTATGCCGCGAACAGACAGAGAAACAGACCGAAGGAATTGAAAAAACAAATTTTTCGTCATTTAGGGACCCTCAAACGCAAAGATCTGTTTTTTTCTCGAGTACAGTACTTCCATTTTACGAGGGAAGTAAAAAGTCTATGCCTCTTTTAGGGAATTGTATAAAATTCAGCCTGATCGGTGGTACAGCTGATTTTCAACAAGTCACTAGTTCATACTTAATTTAACCAACAAATGAAAAGCAAAGTCGTTGGTTTACAAATAAGATTACGCAAATGTTAAAACAAAAATATTGTTTGTATGACTTGTGGACTAATTTCCTAATTATATGAATAAATTGATTAAAAATGTGTCCATATAGATATTTTTGTAATCTTGTTTTTATAAGTCTTTTTGTGAGATTTTACAAATTAATAAGCCCTATTTGGAGATTATTGGAGAAGAAATTCCGACCGAAATCGGTAAAAAAAAAATTAAATTCCATATTTCGGTAAAAGACCAAAAAAAAAATTTAGAGAAAAATGCCAAAAATATATGTAATATTTATTAGTTTTATAACAATACAAGGTTTTTAATGCACCTACTACAGTTAGTCCTCTACACTTAAGAGAGGCCGAAATTTCGGTTAGCTGACGAGCCAATAGTTTAAAGAAAGTTTAAACGATTTTTCGAAGCTTCTTTAAAAATACTTTAATAAATAATAACAATTTAATAATATACATACAAGTTTTTACAAACTGCGAGTTACAGAAAAGTCTTGTCTGATAAATCTTAAAATAGGGACCGCCTAATTAAGGGAAGATTCAACGAAAGTATAAAATTCGGGTAAGACAAAATCAATAAATTCCACTAGCTAGAATTTGAAAATTCAGAAAAATTTTAAACAATTAAAACTTTAGGAACAATATTTTAACAATTAAGTAATTAAAATTTTAGAAAAAAATTAAACAATAAAACGTAATAAATTTAAAAAATTGGAGCACAATCAGGTGGTAGAATCTTTATCAATTAACGATTGCAATGAGCAGAATAGATCAGTCAAAAAAATTAAAATTAAAATAGCACAAGTTTCAAAAACTTTTGAGATAAAAATTAAAACATAAAGTTTACAAGTCATACATCACCTAACCTAACCTAACCTAACCTAACCTAACCTAACCTAACCTAACCGAGCTGTTAGCTTTGGTTGGACTAGGAATAATGGAATTCTAGAGCCTGTTCTGATGACTGCTGATCCCATACCAACAAATATAAGGCACCTGATGGACATTTCCTATAAAGATAAATTATGGCAAGGCAATAGATGTTTTACACGAAGAACTCGTGGGAATTTTTGTGAAAAACGAAAATTTTTGACCGTCTTTGTGGGAAATTATATTTTAAAAGGTTTGCAACACTGTGCCAAATATATTATTCTGATTATTCATTACATTGGCAGCGCTGTGTTTTTAACTAGACGGATTGACAGCGAATTGTCAACTTCCTTTACATGGTTAATATCCAAAGTACCACGTGCGGTTCAACTAATTTTAGTGATTTCGAAACGAAAAATACATAAAAAGTGAGTTTTGTGGTCTAAAAAGATACCCCATAGCTTCTTTTTTCGGTAATTCTATAAGTTGTGTGCCCTAATGGATTTTTCATCGTTTTTAGATGCCTTTAGCCGTCGACTTATTGCACCCTAGCCCTGAAAACCAAAGGAGGGCCCACAAGGGAAAAAGATTGGTACAGCACCCAAATAGCTACTTTATGGATGTTAAATGCCCAGGATGCTATGCAATTTCCACCATTTTCTCACATGCCCAGTGCTGTACCTTGCAAGGGATGTTCAACTATTCTTTGCACATCAACTGGAGGCAAAGCCAGATTAACAGAAGGATGCAGTTTCAGACGTAAACAGCATTAAGTAATCAAATTATCAAATTATCTTGTAATTTAAGCTTTGTTTTTAATAAATAGGTAATTATTGTATGCTCAAAACAGGGCTTAAATTGCTGCAGCGAGTGTTCCTTCAAAAATTGTCATAACAATGTTCCTAATCTATACGAGGGTGACAAAGAAGAAAACATTTAAGTTTAATTTCACACAAAATGCTTTAATTACTTACTCTACATTTATAGATTTTTTTATTTTAATTCTAGATGTAACGCTAACGCTGAAGATTTGTAGCTCGTGGTTAAAAATTAATAATTCTATAACCGTTAAAGTTAGCGAATTAATTTTTTTAAAGCTTTGTCAATGTTCTGACTATATTTGACTTGATATATATATATATATATATATATATATATATATATATATATATATAGAAATTTTACATACATACCTGTTTTTTAAGAGCAAAAAAATATATTTAAAATCTTACAAATTCATATTATTTCCCCTAAGTATTTAAAAACGGTACAAAGCTATTGATTAACATCAAAATAAGGTTAAAAAATAGCCATTTTGGGCGTGGCACCCCGAAAAATGTTCGCCTGCGGCGCTGTGCACATAGCTGCTTTGCGCTTCACTCATTCTTAAATCCACGAGCCGCCACTGCGATAAACTATGTTTATTCTTACTTGATTCTTTACTACGTCTTTAACATCTAAGTCAAAAGCTTTAAGTTACAATTCACTTTCTCTAATGTTGCTTGAAATACTTAAAAAATTGCTCTGTGCAAACCTTTTTTAACTTACGTGTTTGATATTAACTCAAAGTATTTATTAATGAAGAATATGCAACAGGCAATTATTCAAATTGTTTTTGTTAATTTATTTAATAATCATATTTAATTGTTTATATCCAAATAGCAAATAAACTTATCTTAAAGTATTGCATACTACTCTTTAGCAGTCCTGTGAAGCCTCTGGTAGATTAATAACTTAAATTTAAATTCAAATACGCTATTCGATTCGGTAATAATGTACTAAAAAATTAAAACTGGATTCTTACTCCAATTAATGTATGTCCAAAATGACAGTTCACAATGGTACGGAAAATCACAACTGTGGGATAAAATAAGATTCACTTATGTACCATATTTTTGATGAGCATTAGAATGCTCTGGCTATAAAGATCAATTTATGTTATGTATTGGATACTATGTTGATAAACAAATAAATGTGACATAAAATGCATTTAAAGCACAATTATAAATAATGAGGGAGACGGAATAAATAATCTTAGTTTTATTAACTTGAAATCGATTATAGGTACTAAAAGCTGATGAGAATAAGAAATTTTCTATATTGTAAACTGTGAGGCTAAAATTGATTTTCTTTTACTTACGTGTACTTAACACTACATTTTCCTGAAAAAGCATATCCTTGATGCTATTTTCGTTGACAAATAGCGAAAAGCTAAACAATACTCGTTTGAAATCTGACTTACTAATATTAAGGGTTATCAACACATCGTTTTTATTAATTGTTCACATTTATGCAAATAATATTGCCGTAATAATAAAGAAAAAGTTTCCTGAATTAAAATTATTTTATTAACCACCTTCAAAAAAGGAAGAGAGGAAATTCGACGCATTTATGCATGGATTACTACGCCATGGTTAGACCAATTTGAATAAAATTCGTAGGGAATATTCAGGATATTGGCGGAATGGTGCCATTTTGATCTGTTTTCAATGCGAAATTGAAGAAGTCAGTGCACAATATATATATAAAAGTTTTTGTGTTTGACAAAAACCTAGCATTAGGTAGGTTAATGTCTATGGGCTTGATATATAAGAAATAATTTTTATTAGAAAACTCGCCACCTACGTCAATGTAATTTTAAGGATATATAACATAATTATAATTAAGCTCAGACTCAATATAAACCATAACACCATCGTTTTTGTTAAGATCTATTATATTATATATAATATCAATTTGGTATTATAAAGGGGGAATTATTAATGTCATGATGACTATAAGTCCATACACAATATCATGAAAGTTGATCTTCAAAGTATTTAAAAAGAGACAGAAGCTGTCAAAAAGGTTTTCCAAACTACTAATGTTACAATGAATAATTTTTAGATTATTGTGAATTGTATAAGATAAATCTTTATGAAAGTATTCTAAATGACTTACTATTTATGTTTCCATTTGTTTTGTTTCAACATTTCTGACACATGTCAATTTTTTTATCGATAGTATTCACTTATGACACTTACAGATGATATACAGAACATAGCATATTTACAAAAATAATACCCAAAAACCTTAACTTACGGATTTTTTAGTTTTTTTTGTGAAACTGGATTCGGTTTTGAACCAGTCTGGTGATTCTCTTTGGAGTTTATTTCTCAGTCTATTGTTTTAGCACTTCTTGATCTTTGCTGCGAACAATTTTCTGATTTTCTGCTTTCTTCAATTGTATTTGTTCCTTTTTTTGTCATATCATATGAACTTTTTTTAACTAAATATACACACGAATTTTTTTCAAGTTCGTGCAATACTTTCTCTGCAGTAGTTAGTGTAGCAGGGGCACTATTGCTTGTAAATAAATATTTTTAATTTATTTCTAAGTTCTCTTCTTTCTTTTTTTTAGGTCTGTGACGCTATATGTATCATGATTTATAATTATTCTATCTTTGTAAATTCTTTTCTCTTGCAATGTTTAGGTGTCTATATAAAGTAGCTTTTGTTCTTCTCTCTATTCGATTGTAAGAATGTGAACTATCCTCATTCCTAGGACTTTTAAGCGTTTATTCTGTAGTAAGTATCTACTTCTTTTGTGTTTATTTTTACACAGAGGTCATTTGAAAAGGACTCAATCAATTGGGATTCTATATTTTTTTCTGTATTTCTATTTTCAGAAAGTCCAAAAATAACAATATTATGTACTTTGCTATCACGTTCAAGTACTTTTATTTTACTTTTGAGATTACTGTTTCCACATTCCAAAATCTGCAATCTCTTCTTTCTTCTTCCTTATAGGCACTGATTTCGAAATTTATATAATTAACATCTGCACTAATTTCTGCATTACCTTTTTGCAATGTGTTTTGTGGTTGCTTTAATGTCTCTAATAGGTTAAAAATATTTTCGTTTGTATCCGTAATTTAGTTTATTATTGTATTTCGGTCGCAAAATCACTATATTAGGCCTACTTAGGATCATCAGTTTCCTTATCAGTAAAACAATACATTTGTCGATCTTGTCCTAGAGTTTATTTTAAATAGTCTTAGTGCAGTATTACACACAAATTATTAGTATTCAAACAGAATTACATGAATTACTTACAAAAATATCTGCCAAATTGCATAGTACGGTTCAAAGAATAAAACGGCGGTGTTAACTATATTAAATTTTAATAGTTTTAGAGAGCGAAAATGTCAACGTCTGTTTACTACAAACCCACTAATAAAATATAACTGCACTATTCTATTACTTAAGCATTATTTATGCATTCTATCTTATTATGAGGAAGTATTTCAATTTGTATTTTGCCATTTTCTTTAACAAACCAACCGCTAAACTGCTTGGTTCCTTCTATAATAAAGATATATCTTTTTATAAGGAATATCGTCAATAGTACTAAATTTTTTAATTTAGAGCCTTGAATATTTTATATAGCCTTAGCCTTAGATATATATATATATATATATATATATAGATATATATATATATATATATATATATATATATATAATCGTTGAATTAATCGAACATTCACTACTACTGCACTATGGCTTGGTAATACAATTCTCAACTTTTCAAATTAAAAGTGTTTTTTCTAGTCTTTCACTTTGTACTGATAGATATTTACTATAGGATTTCCAAAATGTTATTTTTGTGGGAAAACACAAGCATTTACAATTATTAACTAAACATGTACAACTTGAATGAATTCAGATTTGATCTCTGATTGGTTATACAGGTTGAAACATTTATATTTATATTTAACGTTTTTTAGAGTAGGCTGTAAAATTTACGAGTATTTTCTAGTTCCATTTTATAGCCCCTTATATATGAGCTAATGTTAATTAAACTTCTTATTAATTTTGCATCTAAAGCTAAATAAATTTGAAAACGTTAGCAGAATGAGCAATTAATTGCTTTTTGCTATATTAAAGTTAATAGAGCTACAACTATTTGTCTATTTCCTCATTGCTGGTATTCCAACCAGTATCACTTGACGGTTTGTTTAAGCGGCCTACACATGTTACGATTTATCGTACTGCATGTTGAACTGCAAATCGTAGAAGTTAACGTAATAACATGCGGTATGTTGGTTCTCTCACACACACTCCAATTATATCAAACGACTGCAGTATAGACTTGCAGTTTGTAGTGATCGTGTCATTGAGTATGTCAAAAAGAAAAGCTGCTGCACTTTTAGTTTCACTAATTAAAGAAAAGATGGTGTAAGGATTGCTACTTGCGTCGGAATTTATATTCTCATATGAAGTTGTTGAGAGGACTAGAGGAAAAAGAGCCTCTTGATTTTAAAAATTATTTACGAATGGATTCTGACACCTTTATATCATTGTTGGGATTAATCAAAAATAAAATTACTATCATGAGAAGCGCAATATCTGCCGAAGAAGAGTGATTTTTTTTATAGTCTCCAGTGAACCTTCTGGAAAGAACTCCTTATATTTTTTTAACAACTTATCATAACATGGATTTTTCTTTATTTTGTTGGAATAATCTTTTGACCTAACATCCCATAGGCATGAGTTTTGCCTATATATCTCAAAAAACTCCTTCCAGAATTTTTTATTCTTAACATCCATTTTTTAAAACAGGGCACACAAGAAAACTGAATCCAAATAATAATATCCCATCGCTTGTGACATCGCAACTGCTGCAGTACGCCCAGCTACATACGTTCCAATCTGTTATCAAGCAACTACCGTCGCTACGATATTTTATGGAAGCTCCGTTCTGCGACCAATTAGACAACTACATACTGCAAACCACTAGATTTGCCTACATACGTGACGATATATCTTTACTGCGGCAGTTTAAGTGGATATCGTACTGCATGCAGTACGAAAAATCGTTACGTGTGTAGGCCGTTTAAATGTTTGTTAACTGCAGCGCTGCAGCAATGCAATAAGAGCTCGCAGCAAACACATGTGGTATGCGTTATGACCTTGAAGCGACCAATAAAGGACTAGCTTAATATCAAGTTCAGAGCAAATAAATTCACCAGCGGTTTTTCGTGTTAATCCGCTATGAAACAGCCGGACATGCGCTAATATTTCTATTTACTTTCAAGTGTTTCTGCATCGCCGCGTCGTTGGGGCTTAAAAAGATGGATATTCTGGCAAAATATAAAAAATTTTATTTTAAATTATTCCTACACCCTACTAGTTAAAAATAGAATGCTCTTCGAAAAGTCAGGGTAAAACGTATATGCGCAAATTTAATGTAAACATTTATTCAAAACTTATGGCGCGGCGTTCCTGACTGGACGTCAAATCTGACATCGCTATTAGGTACCGTCCATATTAGTAAATTTATAATTTTTACGTTATGCCCGTTTAAGCCAAATTTTGAATAGAAGTATTTTATCAGTTTATTTTTAAACTGTGAAATATATTTTTAGAAATAGGTTTCGGTAAACTATGTTGACACTCTTAAATCTCGTTTATTTTTGTTTCTTTTTGTTTTTATCTACCATTCTAGCAGTCCAAATTGAGAAAATGTGTGGAAAACTCTCATCAGCACTCAAAATTTACTTTAAGATGTATTTATAATACAAATCGAAGGTAATTTTGATTTCAAACATCTTTCCGACTGTTCCCATCGCCATACTTGTTTTTAATTTGATGTGCGACGTTGCCATATTCATAATTAAAGAAATACCTATAAGTTATGATACACGTAAAACTATTTTTTTTTATAACAAAACTTATAATTAATAAAAATGCGGATTAGGTTAGGATTAGTTAGGTTTTCTGTAAAGAAAGCGCGCGGTAGCGTGCCAACTGAATTCCGAGTCTATATTGAAAGCGGGATGTTTCTGTAACAAAAACTATATTGTTTGATGGATCTGTCCCGCTAACGTTAGGTTAGCCCAGGTTCGTCAATAAAACCTTCATTAAAACTATAATAATAACAATAAATAATTACAATTCTGTTGTCCAAATAATTTTCAATGGGTCATTTCATTTCCTCTAACAAATTGGTAAATCTAAAATCTGGCAACATTGCTAAATTTTTCGTTTTAAGGCTGTCAAATTGTGACCGAGTGTGACTTTTAATTAATTTTTTTTAGGAAAACTCTTGCATATCCCGCAATTTTTATTTTTGAAATGTAATATTACAAATGGGTACTTTCTGGAAAAAAAATACAATATGCAAAAATCGTCTGTCAGGATAGTTTACCGGAAATATTTATAATCAACTGCAAAAGTTATGGTACGAGCGGGGATCGAACCATAACTTATCAAGTTAAATCCAGGAACAACTGGAGAGTGCATATTGGCAGAACATCGCTAATTACAATGAGCAAGTGACTAAAAATAGGATCGTGCTTTCAAGAATTATAGACGCTATAATATTTTGTGGAACCTTTGCGCTTGCACTTAGAGGAAACGATGAGACAAAAAAATCTGCAAATCTTGAAATTTTCCAAGGTCTAATTAATTACACAGCTGAACTTGACAAAATATTTTTTAATTTTATGTTGACTTTATTTGAATATTGCGAGGTATGTTGTATATGAACGATTATATTTCATTATTATATTTTATTTTCGACAAAAACTGTAGTCTGCAATACTGTCACTTTCTAAAGTCAAGAGCCACCAAGGAGAACCAGTATTAAAATTTCCTCGTGCATTTTTTGGAAAGCATATATACCTGATATAGCAATTAGCTAGATAACATTTTTTAGTGCAACATAAAATATTTTTAACCTAACGGCATTTCTTATTAAATCTATTACTTTTTACTTCTAAAAAAATAAACTTTTCCAGAAATAATGGTAGTTTTGATGATCTTTTAAATATAAGCGAAAGTTAAACAACATGCGATAGATCACATTTGAGGTTATGGAATAGAAGTAAAAATATTTTGAAAAGTTACATTGGAAAGTTCAAAAAATGTTTGCAAAACAAGAGCTATAGTTGTTCACCCTATACAAACATTTTCGAAATAGTTTGATATTTAACATCTTTGCTTAAAGTCGACTTTAGACTAAATAAACCACTACTTATTTTAAAAGTTAAGAGGTTAATTTTGCTAGATTAAACGCGGTTTATAAATATATTTAAAAGTGGTCTTTTCCCATGTTTTTAGTTGAACATTTAGAGTCATATCTTTCAGTTGAAAGTACCAGAAATATTCATATAAAAGTGGGAATGCTTGCAATAAAAGGAAGAATATTACCTATTAGGATAGGAATAGGCCTATTAAGGATATGGCGGAAAAAAGTATCCTTACATCTTGAGAGGTCTAATAGAGTAAAGGAAAACAGATAAATATTAAAGACCCATTCACGAGAAACCATAACAATAAAAACACACCATATATATCTTAAGTAGATAAATAAATGTTTTCGATATTTTGAAACTGGATATACCTTTCTGTGATAATACGGGGTATTAGCCGGAAAGCTAGACCGTCTCTTCTTGACCATTTGAATAACATATTTCAACAAATTAATATCATTGGCTGAAATGATGTATTTAAATTCAGATGTAATTTTAATTTGCATTAGTTTATTAAAGGATTTTTACTAATAGTTAAAATAGAGTTTTAATAAATTTATTACATTAGCTACCAGCCCTAGGCAAGTCGAAAGCGGTTCGTAGTTTGTTACTGAATTTCAGATAATTATGGACACCATCGACAATAACAGTTGACAGAAAAAAGAGACGAGCATGACAGTAGACACAATCACTAAATTATACTTACGCTCTATGAGTTAAAAACAATGAACTTTTATTATTAGACTTTAAATATCAAAACCTGAAAATAGAATAAAGACACAAAAGAAACAAAGCTATGACCAAAATCATTCGGATTTGTTATAAAATTTGTTTGTAATTTAACAATTTAAGTGTTTTTGACGACATCGCTGTGAAAGTTACTAACTATAACCAAATCTAGATTTGTCATTTACATTAATTTCTAAATGCTAAATATTATCCCAAAACTAAAAATAAACCGATACTTGCTTATGTAATTTTATTTAGGTTTTATGAATTAATGCTAAAATTACGATGTATAGGGTGTATAAAAAATGTAATAGGGCAACCTTCAGGTACAGGACAATTTCGTTCTTTTATATGGAACACCCTATATGTTAATTAGCAGTCACCTAGCTTTATGCTTCATAAACCAGTCATAAAGTTGGCCATGAAAAGCAAAAAATGTTGAATTTTGTGTGAAATACAATACAAAAAGGACTTCCACAAAAACTCTTTGCGGTATGGCCTCGATGACATTTTAGATATTTTCTTTTTAGCTCATCTACCTTTTTTGCCATTGCGGCATAACAGTTATTTTTCATCTAGCCCCAAAGAAAGAAATCGGAGATTCAAATCAAAGTGGGGTGGAGCTCCGTTTTGCTGAAAATATTCATTACCGGTTAAATTATCTTGTTCTAATTGTAAGAAAAAGAATTGCTCAAGCATATTGACAGACAGTATACTTTAGGATCGGCAAAAAAGAATGGACTATGCATTTTATTTCTTGAAAGTGCTCACCATACTGTTACTTTTGGTGAGTCTCTAACGTACCGTTAATAGATATAAGGATATTCTGAACCCTACATTTTGCAATTCTGCTCATTTACTAGACCACTAACATGAACAGTAGCCTTATCCGATACGATGAAATTATTTAAATGGGGATTTTGATTTCGAAGAAGGGTTAAAAGCTGTCTCGGCACATTTTTTCACAGAGTGGATAATCTGTTTCTTTAGGGTGATGCAAAATTTGGATTTTATAATATTTTAGAATTTGTATCTTCATTCGAGATACAGTTGTTTTGGAGATTCCTACCTCCGTTCTAAGCTTTCGTATTTCCAAGCATCCGTACTTCTCGACTTGGTGATCCAGTGTTCCACATTTGTCGATAGCAGTGTTTAACAACATTTGCAATTGAAAGGTTTTTACTGAACTAAATATTTTATTCGTATTTGTGAACTTATTTTTTATCAAATATAATAACATTTTTTATTAGTTGAGTAAACTGAAAGGGACACTTGGTCAAATTATTACATTTCATATAAAATTTAAAGTTTTTTGATTTAGTTTGATTTCATATAGATTTCTTGATTTTAAAGATAAATATAGCAAACTATATATTTTTAGAGATTGAAGAATAAAGCTATGTGATTGCTAATTAACATAGAGAGTGTTTTATTTAAAATAACAAAGTTAACTTATATCTGAATGTAGGTACATTAGATTTTTGGTTCATCCGGTTCCGAATTATAATTTCAACAGTACTACATAAAACGTTTAACAAAAAAACTGACAATTGGCGAAGCCCGTATCTCCCTGCATCAACCAGTTTTCAAGTAATACATTGCTAAAATGCTTGAAAATACAAATTTATTTAGAAGCACTGATCAGTTTGACTTACAGGGTGTTCAATTTACAATAGCAAAGGTGTCCTATAGCTGATTACATTTTTTGTACACTTGGTATAGCATTATAATTTTAACATTATACTATCTATATATTTAAAACACTAAGCAAGATTTTTCAGCAAGTTTGTGAGAAAGTTGTACTCCACCAATTTACATGATTTTTTTGAAATGATCGTCTGGATACCGAGACCTTTCAATACTATTTTTTTGTATTATTCTTTTGCATATTTTTTTCTATAAAACCAATATGTTTTCCTTCAACGACATTTCTGGACGATGTGGTGAATGCGCCCCATATTCTTAACGTTCCACTGAAAACTCATCGCGCCATCTAACGGAAAAGGCAGAACAAGGTCCGCCGGGCAAGCTAGTAAAACTTTTAATAACATAAAGACGATTGACGCAAACCGCATCTTGCTAATGCGTCAAAATACCTTGGGACACCAGGTCCTACTACAGAACCTAAAGTTAGCATAGATGTTAAGGACTGAAACTTATCTAGCTACACAAATTATAAAAGTTATACAAACTGACATTAATGTATATTAGCATAACGTGTCAATATTAAGTCTGTAGGTACTCATAAAAATGTATGGATCTTAAGAACGAGGACTTTTGTACCCATATAAATTATAAAACAAAAAGTTGAGCATAATGACAATAGAGGAAACAAACAAGCTTTGTAAGTATTACGATGTCTTCATCAAAACCTAAGCATATATATAGCGGCAGAGGCTATATCTATCCCTATAAAATATTCGTGCGACTCAAATTGCACCAAATCACAAAAACTAACTGACGGTTTGTTGCTGGAGCTGTATTATTTTAAGTTAATTTATTTTAGGAGAAAACTGTGAAACTTGTAACTATCATGAAAATATATTAGAAATTTTGTCATGTTTGTTCTCTTATAATACAAAGGTTACTAGAAGGTGGCTCAATTAAAGTTTTGGTTCAAAGATGTGCATTAAAATATAGTTAGATTTTTTATTTTTTGTTTTGGAGTTAAACTTAATCAACTCTGTGCTGAACGATAAGGCTACCTATATATTTTTACCGTGTGTAAGTCATTTTAGAACTACAATTTTAAATTTTTATTTGAGTATTTCTAAAAGTCCATTGCCCCGTAAAAATATAAATATAGCTAGGTTGTTCGGGCTTAATGTTGTATTGCTGTTTTATTGCTGGTTGGGCTAAATCTGTTGTCGCTTTTATTGTCTGGTGTCAGATAAATGTATATACGTTTTATAGTCATTTTGAAAACTCGTCCTGATATTTTTACATTTAAAATTGTTGAATGTCTTATTTCCAGAGTAATTTTAGATGTGAAAAGGTGTATATATACGGCATATAAATCTGTAAATATTTGTGTATGTTAATATATTGTACAGTCGTTAGTAATATTATTCTAATTTGGCATTCTTTATATGAATGGTTTTTCTTGGTTTAATATGTCACTAAAGGTAGAATACGGTAATATTAGATGTGTTTTGGCAAACTTTGATAAGGTGAAGTAGTGCATAATTAAGAATAATTTTTTTATTATTTCGGACTTTATGAGTCATGGTTAAATCCGTCAACTTCTAAAAATTGTATTAATATAGATGGTTGCGTTTTTGTCGACCAAGACTGAAGGTAGAGGAGTGGGGTTTTATTTAAAAAACAAACTTTAAATTTTCCAAATTATTATCCCAAGAGACTGACTGCTTAGAGCAATTGTGGGTTAAATTAAATGTAGTTTAATTGAATACACTTTAATAGAGGTCATATCTGAATCTTCTGAGATTTTCTCTGTGAGTGACATAAATGTGAACTTCCTTAATGTAAATATTCCTACGGTCGCAGACTTGTTAGCAATTTTAGAGCCCTTTAATCTTAAGCAAATAATAACCGAACCGACTCATATCGCAAATAACATTATTTCTTTATAATATGTAATATGTACAAACCAGACAGTCTCTGAAATAAATGTAGTCCAATCCGGTATATCGCATCATTTTTCCTTAACATGTAAAATTTTGAGCAGCACAAATTTAAGTAAAGAAACCAAGTATATGTATAGAAGCATTAAAGAAATTAATCTAAACAGTTTAGAAAGAGATCTAGAGAAATACACTGGGATAGAATTTACGATTTTACACATTACACATACGTTTTCTCACAAGCAATATTTTACAGTTTTGACTTGCATGCGCCGTTAAGAAAAGTAAAATATAATAAATACCATACGTATTCGCATGTATAGCACCAGGCATCAAAGATAGACAAAAACTGCGTGACAGTGCCATGCGTAAATTTAATAAACTAAACAACAACCGCACTGGGAATAATATAAAACCTTGCGTAATCTTAGAGATAATAGATAGAGAAAAACCTCGTACTTAAACCATAAAGTGTCGAGCAAGACATTTTCTCCTAAAGACAAGAACCTAAGAAAACTAAACATCACTCCTAAGGAGACCAAACGAATTCCAAAACATATAGGTAATGTTGATGAACGAATCAAACATTTTATAATCTATAAAAATAAAATACTAATTCAGGTTTTTCAGAAAGTTCGTCAGAGAGTTGTGCTCTACCAATTTACATGAGTTTTTTTTTTGAGGTGAACGTCTGGTTACCGAGATCTTTCAACATCATTTTGTGTATTATTTTATTGTGCGTTTTTTTCTATAATACCAATTTTTTTTCTTCAATAATATTTCTGGAGGATATGGTGAATGCGCGTATTTTTATAATTCTTCTGGAAACTCATCGCGCCATCTAACGGAAAAGGCGGAGCAAGGTCTGCCGGGCCAGCTAGAATCTGTTAAATCTTTTGCACTACCAAAACAAGATATCCTGTATTTTTATCGATTGAAGTTAAAGGATGATATTGAAGAACATTTTGCTTCTGGTATAAGTACAGAATATGAAATATATAGTATAATTAAAAATATTAAACCTAAATCATAACATAAATATAACTATTATTATTTTATGCTGCCCTTTAATAGTACCCTACATTCTCCATGTTGTAAATTCCTGCTTGAAAAACTCTTACTTTCCTTTGCAATGGAAAACTGCACATGTACTTCTTCTGGCAAAAACTTTCACAACCCACGCCCTGTTGGTATAATATCTGTACTGTCAAATATCCTAAAGTAGGTGAAGTATAATCAAATTAGGTTACACGTAAATTAATTTAAAATACTTCTTTACAAACAATCAGGTTTTTTTTAAAGGATCACTCCTGCACTACCGCACCAGCATGCGTAACGGATGACATTTTATACTCACTAGATAATCAAATATGTGTGCTTTAATACAGTTAGATTATTCTAAGGGTTTTGATCTGTTAAATCATGATATAATGCTGGTAGTTCTAAGTTATATTGGATTTGATTGTTCTTCAGATAACCTCATTAGGTCATATTTCACTGATAGATTTTAACAAGTGAAACTTAACGGCATAACATCCACACCGCTATATGTCACGCAAGGTGTACCACAGTGTAACTTGGGTTTTGTAATTACCATGTATATTTTCCTATGATACCCAAATTTACTTCTCATTTAATATATCTGCAATACAGTCTGCAACTCAACAAATCAATAAGGACCTAGCTACAAACTTAAAAACATCTCAGAGTCACCTACTTCGATTAAACCCGAATAAGTCAGTTGGCATTATGCGATACATCTCGTATCTCTGGACCAGATAGTCTAAATGTAATTTTGGATGGTCAAGCTATTCAATTTGTTGACAGTTGTAAGTCGCTAAGCTGATTATAAACTACAAACTAAGATTTAGGGATAACCTAAATGCTTTACTCAAAAGGGTTTAGTTGTCTTTAAAACGAATATTTCCTCGTCGACAATGTTTAAATGTAAAAACTAACTCCAATGCTCTCACATTTTAATTTTTGCCATCTTGTATATGGCTTTTTGTCTGGATGCCTTAGAGGCCTGAGGGTGAGACATATACAAAAACAAAAAGTACAGAAGAGCTGCCTAAGATTGATTTACGAGATTAGAAGACCTAACACTCTAAATTAAGAGTCACTGGCTGGCTAAATATGACTAACCGATGCAGAATTCACTTTGCCTGTTTTTGTTATAAATTAATTAAATTTAAAACACCTCCATACCCACTGGATAAAATAACATTTCGTACTGATGTCCATAATTTAAACCTACGCCTGCACAGTAAAATAACAATTCCTTTTCTTAAAAAGAAAATATTTAAGAAGGCAGTTTCATATAATATTGCCACTTGCCATGGAATTAAGGATCTTCATTCAAAAATATAAGACTTTATTATTGTTTGAATAAATTATACTTGTTATTTTTAAACTCTGTTTTTTCTTGAATGAGCCACATTTTTTACAACTTTATTTATAAGAGAATTTAAACAAAAAAATAATGCGAGTAATGTTACGCTTATTTGTATAGTATATTTAGATTTGTATAGCTATTATGATTATTTTATATAAAAAAGTAATGGCAATTAAGGAAGTATTGGTACTTGTTACTAAATTGTCTTTTATTTACCCCCAGTTTTAAGATATATATATATATATATATATATATATATATATATATATATATATATATATATATACATTTGCATTATTTTTTTGGGGAAATAATAAACATTTAAAAAAATCTTAAATTCGATCTGTATTTGTTTATAGCTCCTAACCTAATAAGAATAGATATAAGTATATTATTACTCTTAAGTTTTTTATCAGAATTTAAAAATGCAAACACCAATACCTAAAAATAGATCACATATTTTATTTGAACCCTTTGTATAATACAAATTAAATTTAAGTGTAAAATATATTAATCTATGAGACATTTTTATGTGAAATTTTATGATAATATTTTTAATGTTACGCTCCACAGGAGGCAGGCAGGGAAGAGTAAAAGTGTAACTAGAACTGGTGCAAAAACAATAAAATAATTTGTGGGAATTTTAATATTTAAAACAAAATGTTTGTTGAGCTAGAACAACTGTGACTTAAGCATTTCTATACTACAGAACCTAACATTAGCATAGATATACTGACTCTTATCTAGCTACATATATTATAAAAGTTATACAAACTGACGTTAATCTAAATTAGCATAATGTGTAAACATTACGCTGCCTGTACTGATAAAAATCTAGGCATAGATCTAAAGGATGAGGATTTTTGCATCCATATAAATTTTAAAACAAAAAGTTGAGCGTAATGACAGTAGTGGAATCAAACATACGTAAGTACTACGATGTTTTCGTCAAAACTTAAGCACAGATAGAGCGGACGAGGCTTTATTTATCTCTACAAAATATTCGGGTGACCTAAATAGCACAAAGTCATAAAAACAGTATCTCAAAAACATCAATAGCTGACGGTTTGTTGCTGGAGCTGTATAACTTTAAGCTCATTTCTTTCTTTTAGGATCAAATTACAAAAAATAAAACAAATTTGTAACAAACATGAAAAGATTTTAGAGATCATATATATATATATATATATATATATATATATATATATATATATATATATATATATATATATATATAAAGAAAGAAATGAGCTTAAAGTTATACAGCTCCAGCAACAAACCGTCAGCTATTGATGTTTTTGAGATACTGTTTTTATGACTTCGTGCTATTTAGGTCACGCGAATATTTTGTAGAGATAGATAAAGCCTCGTCCGCTCTATCTGTGCTTAAGTTTTGACGAAAACATCGTAGTACTTACGTATGTTTGATTCCACTACTGTCATTACGCTCAACTTTTTGTTTTAAAATTTATATGGATGCAAAAATCCTCATCCTTTAGATCTATGCCTAGATTTTTATCAGTACAGGCAGAGTAATGTTTACACATTATGCTAATTTAGATTAACGTCAGTTTGTATAACTTTTATAATATATGTAGCTAGATAAGAGTCAGTATATCTATGCTAATGTTAGGTTCTGTAGTATAGAAATGCTTAAGTCACAGTTGTTATAGCTCAACAAACATTTTGTTTTAAATATTAAAATTCCCACAAATTATTTTATTGTTTTTGCACCAGTTCTAGTTACACTTTTACTCTTCCCTGCCTGCCTCCTGTGGAGCGTAACATTAAAAATATTATCATAAAATTTCACATAAAAATGTCTCATAGATTAATATATTTTACACTTAAATTTAATTTGTATTATACAAAGGGTTCAAATAAAATATGTGATCTATTTTTAGGTATTGGTGTTTGTATTTTTAAATTCTGATAAAAAACTTAAGAGTAATAATATACTTATATCTATTCTTATTAGGTTAGGAGCTATAAACAAATACAGATCGAATTTAAGATTTTTTTAAATGTTTATTATTTCCCCAAAAAAATAATGCATGTATATATATATATATATATATATATATATATATATATATATATATATATATATATATCTTAAAACTGGGGGGTAAATAAAAGACAATTTAGTAACAAGTACCAATACTTCCTTAATTGCCATTACTTTTTTATATAAAATAATCATAATAGCTATACAAATCTAAATATACTATACAAATAAGCGTAACATTACTCGCATTATTTTTTTGTTTAAATTCTCTTATAAATAAAGTTGTAAAAAATGTGGCTCATTCAAGAAAAAACCGAGTTTAAAAATAACAAGTATAATTTATTCAAACAATAATAAAGTCTTATATTTTTGAATGAAGATCCTTAATTCCATGGCAAGTGGCAATATTATATGAAACTGCCTTCTTAAATATTTTGTTTTTAAGAAAAGGAATTGTTATTTTACTGTGCAGGCGTAGGTTTAAATTATGGACATCAGTACGAAATGTTATTTTATCCAGTGGGTATGGAGGTGTTTTAAATTTAATTAATTTATAACAAAAACAGGCAAAGTGAATTCTGCGTCGCTTAGTCATATTTAGCCAGCCAGTGTCTCTTAATTTAGAGTGTTAGGTCTTCTAATCTCGTAAATCAATCTTAGGCAGCTCTTCTGTACTTTTTGTTTTTGTATATGTCTCACCCTCAGGCCTCTAAGGTATCCAGACAAAAAGCCATATACAAGATGGCAAAAATTAAAATGTGAGAGCATTGGAGTTAGTTTTTACATTTAAACATTGTCGACGAGGGAATATTCGTTTTAAAGACAACTAAACCCTTTTGAGTAAAGCATTTAGGTTATCCCTAAATCTTAGTTTGTAGTTTATAATCAGCTTAGCGACTTACAACTGTCAGCAAATTGAATAGCTTGACCATCCAAAATTACATTTAGACTATCTGGTCCAGAGATACGAGATGTATCGCATAATGCCAACTGACTTATTCGGGTTTAATCGAAGTAGGTGACTCTGAGATGTTTTTAAGTTTGTAGCTAGGTCCTTATTGATTTGTTGAGTTGCAGACTGTATTGCAGATATATTAAATGAGAAGTAAATTTGGGTATCATAGGAAAATATACATGGTAATTACAAAACCCAAGTTTGGAATACAAATCTGACGTATACAATATAGATCCCAGTATACTACCCTGTGGTACACCTTGCGTGACATATAGCGGTGTGGATGTTATGCCGTTAAGTTTCACTTGTTAAAATCTATCAGTGAAATATGACCTAATGAGGTTATCTGAAGAACAATCAAATCCAATATAACTTAGAACTACCAGCATTATATCATGATTTAACAGATCAAAACCCTTAGAATAATCTAACTGTATTAAAGCACACATATTTGATTATCTAGTGAGTATAAAATGTCATCCGTTACGCATGCTGGTGCGGTAGTGCAGGAGTGACCCTTTAAAAAAAAACTGATTGTTTGTAAAGAAGTATTTTAAATTAATTTACGTGTAACCTAATTTGATTATACTTCACCTACTTTAGGATATTTGACAGTATATATATATATATATATATATATATATATATATATATATTGTTGATTTTTACTCCTTCACGGATGGAAAAATACAATGTGTTTTCATTCCGGGTGTACATCCGTTTACTACTGTCGTTCTGAAAAGAACAGTTTTGCTGACGTTTCGCCAAAATCACATTTGGCATTTTCGAAGCTTTCTTTCTCGCATCCGAATAGAGACTCAACGGCAAAACTGTTCTTTTCAGAACGACAGTAGTGAACGGATGTACACCCGGAATGAAAACACATTATATATATATATATATATATATATATATATATATATATATATATATATATATATATATATATATATATATATATATATATATGTCAGTTTCATAAATATTTTTAAAAAAAATCGGTAAATTCCTTTACCCGGAACTTCCCTCGTTATGAATTATTACTTATATTGGGAAGAGTGAAGTGTGATCCAAGTTAGTTCAGTACATAGTCACCGTATATATGTGTTATATATACTGTCTCTTCATTTTTATTGGGCGCCATTTTGTTCCATCATATTGGATTCCTACCAATATGTTTACCATTTCCTTTCTACCTACGCCACACTTGATTTTTGGGCATAATTTAAAATCAATTGAATAAGTATCCCATATTCACATTTAATTTTTCTGCAAAATTTAAAATCAAGAATAAGATTTTTTTACGTTGATTTTTTAAACATTTTATTTGGTCATTGGCATCTTAAATTGAAATCCATATTAACAGTCTTTACCCACTCCGTTGGTCCGCAGGTATCCCAGATATTAAGTTTCTGAATGGTATATTATTTGGGGTTAGGATCCAGTAGAAAAAAAGGCCTTTTCAAATTGCCGACGTTTCGCAAATTTATTGTTGCATCCTCAGGACATATAAATTTTATATCCTGCATGAAACCCATATTAGTCTTTACCTACTCTATTGGTCCGCACATATTTCCTAACCCCAAATAATGCATCACTCTAACATAGCAAGAATATCTTTAACGAAAACCGTTTAAAAATGTAATATCTGGGAGATATCTGCGAACCAACGGAATAGGTAAAGGCTGATAATATGGGTATCATGCTGGATATGAAACGTGTGTCCTCAGGATGCAGCAATAAACTTGCGAAACGTCGACAATTTAAAAAAACTTTTGTTTTTTACTGGATCCTAACTCCAAATAATACACCACTCTAACATAAAAACAAGAGGATCATTGACAAAAACCATTTAGAAACTTAATATCTAGGTAATATATGCGGAATAACGGAATAAAAGTACTGATAATATGGGTTTCAGGGAGGATAATGCCACAATCAACTGTCGAAATGTCGGCAATTTAAAAAAAAAACTTTTTTTTTACTGGAACTTAACCCCAAATAATACATCACTCTAACAAAATTTTTTTTAACATTCTTCCGCCATATTGGATTTTTACCAAAATATTATCAGGTCATCCACATATGACCCTTAATTTTTGGTCAAATATTGAAGTAAATCAGGTAAGTATTATTTACGCTATGTCGCGAACTGGCACACAAACCGACAGACGGACCCACAGAATTGATAAAACATGTTTTTTTGACATCTAGGGATGTTAAAACGTGAAGATAAGTAAGTGATGAGAGGGTGATTTTCTTCACAATTACAAAAATGTTATTTGACCGCAATTCTGTTCCGCCATTTTGAATTAGTAACACAGTTTTACTAGTTGTGCCCTATACGACAGTTAGTTATGGCACACAATTTGAAATCAATCCATTTTTTTTTCGGGCTGAATTTTTAAATATTTTATTATACCGCCATTTTGCCCCGCCATCTTGGATTCGTACCAAAATTTTACTAGTTGATTCCAAGCATAATACTTGATGTTTTCGCAAAATTTGAAATAAATTGGATAAGCAGCTTTTTCATAATAATTTTTTTAACATTTCACTACGCCACCATTTTGTTTCGTTATTTTGGATTTTTACCAAAATATTACCAGGTAAAACCCATATGACCCTTAATTTTGATAAAAATTTGCAGTCAATCGGGTAAGTAGTCTTTAAACTATATCGCGAACTAACAGACAGGCAGACAAACATACCGACAGACGGACCGAGGGAACTGATAAAACATATTTTTTGGCATCTAGGGACGCTAAAATGTAAGACGTGTAAAACCTGAGAGGGTAATTTTTTCACAATTACATACTTTTTATTTGGCCGCCATTTTGTTCGGCCACCTTGAATTGTACTAGTTGATCCTTACACCACGATTAGTTATGATAGACAATTAAAAATCAAACAATTAAGGAGTTTCTCAGGCTGAATTTCTAAATTTACTATTACTAAGTCGCCATTTTGTTGCGCCATGTTGGATACGTACCAAAATGCCAGTTGATTCCAATATAATACTTGATATTTTTAGCAAAATTTGAGATAAATTAGTTGGGTAGTGTTTTAATAATATTTTTTATGACTTCACTAGGCAGGCATTTTGTTTCGCCATATTGGATTTTTACCAAAATGTTACCAGGTCATCCCCATATGACCCTTAATTTTTGACCAAAATTTGAAGTAAATCGGGTAAGTAGTCATTAAGCTATGCCGAGAAATGACGACAGACGGACCGAAGGAATTGATAAAATATATTTTTTGGCATCTACCGACGCTAAAACGTAAAGATGTGTAAAACCTGAGAGGGTGACTTTTTCACGATTACAAACATTTTATTTGACCGCCATTTTGTTCGGCCATCTTGAATTAGTATTAGTATTATCTTATCAGTTGATCCCTATACCACAATTAATTATGGCACACAATTTGAAATCAAACCATTAAGCAGTTTTTTCAGGCTGAATTTTTAAATATGCCGTCATTTTGTTCCGCCATCTTGGATTCATACCAAAATTTACCACTTGATTTCAACATACTACTTGTTTTTTTTTGCAAAATATGAAATAAATTGGATGAGTAGTGTTTTAATAACAATTTTTTTAACATTTTACTAGGCCGGCATTTTGTTTCGGCATATTGGATTTTTACCAAAATGTTACCAGGTCATCCCAATATAACTCTTAATTTTTGACCAAAATTTGAAGTCATTCGGATAAACGGTTTTTTAACTACGCCGTGAACACACAGACAGACAGACAGACAGACAGACCGACGGAATTGAGAAAACATGTTTTTCGTCATCTAGGGATCCCGGAACGTGAAGATCTGAAAAAATCTCGGACAGTGATTTTTTCACGATTACAGTACTTCCCTTTTACGAGGGAAGTAAAAATTTAAACTTAAAATCGAATGGAATATTCGTAGAGATTCTCTTATTATATTTTGATTCCCCTCTACGTTTGTAGATGGTGAAAAAATTAAAAATTAAAAAAAAAGTTACTACACAGGGTGTCTTAATTAAAGTTTTGGCTCAAAGTTGTGCATTTTTAAATTAAATGAATATACATTTGAATAGAAAGTACATTTGAATTTTTTAAATTTTTTGCTTAAAATTTTTGACAGGCAGCTTGTATTATGTGAGGAAATTACTACCACTGATTAGAAAAAATTGGATATATTTTTTTAAAGTTAAGGTAGTTATGTGCAGTATCTCTTACCCCTTTCCCTCTTTATCGAATTAAAATACCCTAAACTTCGATTTATATTTGTTTATAGCTACGAACCAAAAAAGAATTGATATAAGTAGGTTAGGCAAATACGCTTAAGATTTTCGTCAGAATTTAAAAATGCAATAAATTTTATTTAGAACCTTTGTAGGTATACTACAAAATAAATTTAGTGTAAAAATATATTAATCTACGGGACACTTTCATATGACATTTTATGATATTTTTTAATGTTACTTATCACAAGGGGCGGGGATGGGTAAAAGTGTAAGAAGAACTGGTGAAAAAGAATAAAATATATCGACGCGGCGTAGGGAAGATCAATATTTAAAACAAAATATTTGTTGGGCTATTACGACACTTCTAAACAAAAATAATAAGTAACAAGATCCAAAATCTCACAACATTATCGAAGTTAATGCTTAAGTTCTAGATGAAAGGTACCCGAAAAACGAAACTGCAAAAAACCTAGCTTTTGAACGGTTCGGAGGAAAGACTACCTCCGCCTTTAGCAACTAGAAAAATTAGTAAAAGAAAAGTACCAGATATATTATTTTATAAATCGGAAATGTTCGATTTTTTTAGTAAATTTCTGATCTATTATATATCTACTCAAATTTTGATTTTAGAAGTGGTGTAATAGTCCGACAAACATTTTGTTTTAAATTATGAATCCCCACAATAATTTGAATTTATTTATCAAATTTGTTGTATCACGTCATTGAATTTTATCTGAATCACTATTTACGACAGATGTTCCTGCTTTATATAACAATAATTTTTACAGTGTTTTATTTCTTAGAGTTTTATTAAAAAGTAGGAAAAAATTATCACATGTATACCTACAACGAAATATGAAAATAAATTAATAAAGCAGTTACATAAATATTTTCCAGTTCTTGCTTCCCGGACAGTATTTCACTGAAAATACTAACACACTATCTAAAAATCGTAGAATCCATTTAGCGGACAAACAAACTAGTTAGGGTTGAATCAACGTATCACTCTATTTGAGTATTCATGAATTTTATTACTGCAAACGAGCATTGAAATTCTTTTGTTTGTCGATAAAACAACGCACACTGGACGAGTTTTTTCATTAGAACAATGGGTTTTGGGTTTTGGAAAAACATGATGTGTAATTAAATAGCCAGTGTATTTGTATATTTTTTAGCCATTACATTATCCGAAAAAATTTATTTTACCTTTTGTTATTCAGATTATTCAAAAGTAACTACATATTTTTAGATATTTTCAGCAGTGTTATCGATTTTATTAAGAAGCGCCCAAATGTTTTTTTTTAGTTTATTGGCCTTGAGATCTCACGTAGGCTCGAATTATGTCCTATTATTATATTAGTTAAATGTTTCATATTCGTCACTAAAAATTATACGTAACACTACCAACCATAATAGATGTATGACAAGTATACATACTTGTCGCCCTGAGGCCAATTTAAAATAGTTTTTATTAGTAAGATTAGACATCACATGGTAGGCCCGGATAGGAAGGTGAGAAAAACACTTAAGGTTATAACCGTAGAACTCGTGACAAAAAACTGAAGAGTTTTGTAATGCCTCATATTTGAATATGATGTTGTATTAAGGGTGTACATGAGTCAGCCAGTCACTGCCAAGTGGGACGCAGTGGCGTGCGCTTAATGTCCGTACTTCGAGCCAATGCTGACTGTGTCTGTTCCATTAACCTAAGGTGTGACTGTTTTTTTTAATTATACATATATAATAATTATGAATTAAACAATTTTTCAGCCATTACAAAACTCTTGTACTATCATCATTATCGCGACAACTTATACGACATGCTGACTCGCCGCGCCGGGTTTTACAACTAAGCGATCCGACCATTTTCTCACGATTTTGTTGTACCATAAACAAGTTTAGCGCCAATTTTTCAACTATTACGAAACACTTGTAGTGGTGCATGTAATAATTTAAAATATTTTAAAACGCGCCGCCGCCAAGTGTCCCACTACCTGACCTTGTGAGTGGATGCTGACTCATGTATATCCTTAATACCACATCATATTGAAATATGAGCCATTATAAAACTCTTGCAATTTTTTGTCATGAGCTCTTGGGCTGTTAAATACATAGGATATCAAGTTCACTAAAACTGTACTAGCCATATTTTTTTTTTATTTTAGACATTTTTTAATATTAAAAAAATATTTGTTTCCATATTATCATTTAATATTATAGGAACATGATAATGGTGGTATTCATAGAAAGTAATTTAATTTTACTCAGTTTGGTGGGCAAATATAAGACTACTGTGCTGTTATGCTCACAATCACATGGCCACAATGGGCTGTTGGCTAACTTCATTTTAAAAAGATGCTTATTGAAATTGCCCAACCAAAAATATAGAGTAGAACACAAAAATGTGTCGTGATAAACATTGTCTGAATATTAAGGGTGTATTATTTAACTCAGTAATGAATTACATAAGCTGGGAGAGTTAGCTGTATACTTTTTATAAGATCGCTCCCAACACTCTAAAGAATTATTTCTTATGTGTATATAGATCGAAATAGGGAACATCTTGTAAGGGCATTCCTGATATAATAGCCTCTTATGCAACTTTATTAACCAATTCGCTATTAGTTCACATTTGCTTTTACCCAGACATATTTAACACTTGTTTTATTACTATATCATTTAGACACCACAATATATTTTCAATAAATGGGTTTTTGCATGTGTCATAATTCCTTAGAGACAATAGGGCTGATTCAGAATCAGAGGATATAACAATCTTAGATATGATGTTCTCAGAAAAAAAAACTTATTCTAATGTAATATGTAGAATCGCACTTCAATTTTTGGGCAATATTAACTCCAAATACAATAAAGGCACATCCCACGCCATTTTCATTTTTTGAACCATCGGTATACGTTTTGCGATAATATTTATATTCATTTAAAATATCACAAAAAAATTTCGGAAAGACAATTTTAAAATAGAGATATTTTATCATAAATTGAGCCTCAAAGATGAAGTAAGTGCTGTGTGTAATAATAGTGTTATTATAAGTTGAGGTTTGAAGCAATTGCATCAACCAGTAGTGGGCTGTTTTTGTTATTCCACAATTTGTTGGTCAGAAATACTTGACCTATATATTTCTCTGCTAATTTTTTCCTCCTGAGATATAATGGCCATTCGGAATATTCAGAGAGAAGAGCCTGAAGGGCAAGATTTGTTTTTTGTTGAAAATGTTTATAAGCGTCAGCTTTATAAAAATGTTTAATATTTTACCATCGACTTTAAAAACGTGTTTACTGAAACATGTATTACTTTAAATAAAAAGGGCGGCAATTGATTCATACATATCAGTTTATTTTAGTGTTTTTAGATTGGCAAATAGCAAATTTTGGTATACGCAAATCTGCACAGTGGGTTCGTTTTTTTTTTAATTGAGTTTAGCATAGCGTTTTTTTTTAATTTGTCGAGATGAACCAAAAAACAAAATAAGATAATTAAAAAAAATTGAAAATTCCGGACAAAAAAGGTTTTGGTTTTAAAATATAACATGGCACTTTAATTAAAGAGATACCTAAAAATATGTAAACTATACTTGTTGAGGGGCGTGTCTGAGTGAGATGAAACAGTTTTTATATAAGAAAAAAGATAAATCTTTAAAAGATATTAATGTAGTATAAAATATGAAATCATTGAATTGAAAATGGGGTAAAATTAAGGGTTTATTATGAAAAATTAAAGAAATCCGGAACTATCTTCCTAATAAACTTTTGAAAAAAAGGAAGGATATTATGAACATCTTCAGAAACTATTTTTTGTGTGTCTATTACAATGATTAATTTTATTAAGGTATTTAATAATAAGATCTAACGTAACTCGTGGTACATTGTCACAAGTTCCACAGTATCTATTTACGGTACATGTTTAGGGATCAGGGTGATCACCTTAGCTCTGGATTTGGAGAGAAAAAATTGACAGTATATTTTAATGCCTAATTAATTAATAATTAACTTACAAACTTTGGAAAGGTTGGTAAACCACAAATAAATGTCAACAATAAGACCAAAAATGCGTAAATGTGAATATGTGAGCCAACTGAATTGCTTTATGCGCCTTGCTGCTCGATGTTGACACAGTGTAGTGTTTTTTTTATAATATTGGAGAGGAAAGCAAAAAAATCAAATGCGTCAAATTTATATTGCTATATTAGACATCTATTATAACATTAACTATGAATAATAAAAGAAAAAAGTAATTATGTATTAAATACTGAACATATCGTCCTGCCAAAATGCATATATTTGATATGCACTTTCAACTAAACCATAATATAAGAACGAACAAATATAAATAAATGTGTTGAATACATAACTAAAAAAATTATATAACCCAAAAGAGAAAAAAAACAAAGAATAGATCAACCCCCGGTTGCACAAAACTTAATATCTGTTTAGAATGTTTAACCAAGTTTTCGGATTTGACAAGTTGCTTACAGAAATCTGGGAAGTCGCTGTCAAATTTGACATTCCGTTAAACATTCTAAACTTTAATTGAGCTTTCTGCAACCGGCCGTTAATTCAATAAATATATTAAAATAGCAAAAAACTAGCAGAGCTTAGTCCTCAGTTATCAACAGGTTACAGCTTTATCAGCAGTAGGTATTGGATCGAGTCACTTGGCATGATGCGTAGAGGATTTAAATATTCATTGTGCCAACATTGCCAAAAATCGTGATGTAAACGCTGCAATATCCATCGCGATAAACGATTGATCAGAACATGTAAAAAGTTAGGGGTAACAAAGGGTAAACAAGGGTTGGGAGCATTTCACTTTTGAGGAAAACTTGAAATTTCACATAGAAATTTATGAAGTTAGCCGGGCATTGAAAATGTATAGATTTCTTTGAAATTTTCAATGAAATGTTCACATGCAATTGAATGAATATTATTAATATATAAAATAATTATGTAATGCCTAACAACATGTGACTTGGTAATGGCAATATATAGAAATTAAGGTAAAAATAAAGTAAAATTAAAAAATAATAACAAAATAAACATACATTCTACTATGATACAACATGGATTTTTACAACCAATAAAAACAATAAAAACATTTAAAATGTATGTCACATATCATAATAATTATCAATTACATTAAAGAACCCTAAAAGTAGTGGTATGTTCAACCCTCTTTGGCGATTTTGTCCAACATTATGTAGAGATTGTAAAAATGTGCTACTAGCAAAAGACATTTCCCAAAGGTTTAGGTAGAAATAGTTAGTTTTATAAAAATGGTATTATGCAAATATTTAAAAAAAATCCATAAGAGGAATTAAAGAATTTTAGTCAAATAATTAATTTACAATTGATATTAAAAAATTAGATATTTTTTAGTGGGAGGTTAAATTAGCAAGGTTGGCATGTTTTATATAACACGACTGTACTCAACCCAGTTTAAACAATAATATAATATATTAATTTTTATCAAAGTAATACATCTTTGCAAGAAAAATTCTGTTTGTAAAATCTGAAATTAAGCTTACCACAATGGGTGAAAGGGAAATAAACATATCATTGTTGGTATTTCAAGATATAATTCAAGTAATTTGGTAAAAGTATTATCAAACAGGAGGTATTGAGCATTATAACAATTTTTTGACCAGCAGAAAAGTATATTTTAAAAGAATATTCTGTACAAAATGTCGAATTGAATTTTAAAAAGTTTTTAATACACTCATCTTTGATGTGAAAACTTCTTAGCAAATTGTTACCGGATATTTAATGCTGCCAAAATAGTAATGTACAATGTAGGCATAAGTATTTAGTTAAATTGAATTTAATTCGTACTTAATCTTTTTATAATTTAACAGAAAATATAATTTTTCTCCAATTTGAAAAACCTAGAAAAAGTTAAAAGATAGTTTATTGTTACTTTAAATTGTTTGTATATTTATATACAAGAAATTAATTTAATAATAATTATAATTATTATTAATATGACAACTTTAAGTTTCTAAACCTTTTAATATTTCTAGTATGTACATAATGTTTGCGCCTTTGTATATATTTTTCCTGTTTTTTGTTTCAATGAAAAAAATACTTTTTTAGAGATCAAGCAAACCAAAATAAAGTCTTGAGAAAGCTCAACACATTAAGCGAAACGTTGACTTGCTATGAAAAATTGTGTTTTACTATTAACCTAGGCTCAAGAAAATAAGGTTTCCATATATATATATATATATATATATATATATATATATATATATATATATATATATATATATATATATATATATATATATATATATATATATATAATATATATATATATATATATATATATATATATATATATCAAACTTAAACCTAAAAGTAAGTTTTCAGCTCTGATCCTGTCACAATTAGAAAACAAGGGCATCCATCAACGTATCTAAACTAGTGAAAGATTTCAGTGCTGTTATCTGAAATAATGTATGTTCTTTCAAGGTAATTTTTAAATAAATCTAAAGTGGAGACAAACAACTTCCCATTACTAAGCCATCAGGGTGTTTATAAAATTTACCATTAAACGAGAAAGGAATCTGAGAAAGGTAAAATTTTAAAAGAGATAACATGTCAACAATTTTTTGACTATTAATATGTTTATATCCATTGTTACTTACTAATTCAACTGTTTTATCTCTAGGAAATGTGGTGATTTCAAAAAAAAACATCAAATGGTTGGGTGGTAAGTTGAGTGCATTAAGTTTGTTCATTAAAATCAATGAATCACTTACTGCAAATTTTGGAATGAATTCTTAGAGTTCTCTTAGCTTATGTATAAAAGTAACTAAGCAGTGTCTAAGTGCTGGTCTAGTGAGAATCCCCTCTTTATTTATTTAATAATATACACATAATATAGACATAATCTAGGAATATGTTAGGATTGTTAGAAATGATATTTTTTAGAGTCTGGTCAAGAAATAAATTAAAATATTTAATTAAGTTTAGATGCTCTTCTTAACAAAAGTATTAAAAGGGTTAGTAGGTAATTGTGTGAATTGACAATTGCCTTTGTCTGCTTTAGAAGTGATAAGATTTCTATTTATGATTTTGAATTTAGCCTTTTTCAAGAATTTGAGAGAATTTTCCGAGGTTAGCTGACTAAACTTGAATAAATCTTTCTTCATATTAACTAAAATATTGTAGATATCATTAGGTAAAACTTTGTTGATGTTGAAATCTCATGAGATTTGTTCTATTGAGACATCCAGTTCAACTGTAAACTCAATAACATCACTCTTAGAATGACTTGATTTTATGCTGTGTTTGAGACCTCTGTTGAGAAGATTCAATTCAACTGAACCAAAAATTACATTCGAGGAGTTTTTAACTCTATCATGAAACTTAAAATTTGAAAACTTGTTTGAATTGTTAGTTTTGTTTCTATGGAAAATAGTTTTCTATCTGATAAGACCTTCAAACTTTGTTTTAAACCCTTTATTTCTAAAGCCTGAGATAAATACTTTAATTGCGTTTCAATTCCATTACACTTTTTTGAATATCCAAATTTTCGAGACATTCGATTTTTTTAATAAGTACCTCCAATTTTTGGTACATTTCAAACACTAGTTTTTTAATAACATATTTTCGTGAATCAATTCTGCAAATTTTGAATGTTTTTCATAAATATTTTCGGAACAATTCACACATATCCAGTCTTTTCTTTTTTTTTATTTTCGACGCTTTGATTTTCGTTAATTTTTAACAACTCAAACAAAACCAAATTTCAAATTTTGTACAACCCCTAAAAAATAATTTTTGTTAAACTTTAACAAACAGCAGGTACATTTTCAGCTTGGTATTCAACATTTTTTTGGTTGAATCGTAATTTGAGGAACATGCTCCACTCTTGTCTCTAGAATTGATATTAAATTGTTTCAAATATCCTTACTATTTTTTACCTTTTCAATATTTTAAGGCTGGATAAGTTTCTTCTTTCGAAATATTTCCGTTTTCTTGATACTCGTATAATGCGTGAAAATGAGACTGACAATTTGATTCTTTTTTTATTTTCCATTAAATTTAAAAAAAATACTATTTCAGGTTTATACTGAACTCTAATTTTTGCATATATTTTAGAATTTGCTCTACCAAACTGTCTTCTTAAATAGATCCAAATAGGTTTTGCAAATTTGTATGTTTATTTGACTTTTCAACAACATCAGAGGGAAGTTCTTCGCCCCACTCTAACCCCAAATGACCACAACACTCTAATACAGTTTTAGTATAGAAGGTGACTGGAATTAATATACCGAGCGAATTTTATAACTCTCGTGCTAACTCTGACAAGTGGTTGCATTTTGTACAGATGCGATAAATAAAATTGACTGAAAATAAGAAACAATCCCTAGCGCGATTCCATTGCAACACTAAAACTTTTACGGTTTTAGTTTCGGGTTCGAAATTAAATGACCGAGAAAGAATCGGGAAATGATCAGGGTTAAGGTGCTAATGATGACTCACTACTTGACAACGTGCCTAATTCAATACCATAATTTTTAAGCAAAGAAATAAGTTTTTTTTAAAGTGGAAGATCGCCATTTAATGAGAACAACAAGCCCTAATAATATAAATTAAATAAAATCGATGTATCCTCAAATCACGTATGCCTTACCTAAAGAAAAGATACCTCGAAATAGACGTGACACCATATATCTACCATACGCGTCTCATTTGTCTCGTTTTAAAATACTTATTCACATAAACTGTCATCAAGACTTGATGTTAGGAACTTCTTTAAGTTCACAAAATAATTTGAAGGTGTGTGGTGTACTTGGTGAAATAAATCACCGCCAAGTAAAATGTCGAATTTACCTGGTTTGTAAAAATATTTATTTGAGAGTTTTAACGTTTTAATACGCGTCCAAAAATCGGGCGAAAATGAAATGGAAGGCAAATGGTCACAAATTTAATTTGAAATTACCGCATCTATTACCAGAACCGTCTTGCCTTAAGGGCTTTATAGCAAACGTAGCACTAGAGCATGTAGAGCCAATTCATTTCAAGTGAATAATGACTTTTTGGTATACCTAGACGATTAGCGGCTTTAAGCGAGTTAAAATAAGTTATATCTTCAGAAAATAAAAAACATCTAAATGTTTGAGGTATGCCTTTATTAGATAATAAAGAAATGTAATATAATCACGTCAATTAGTGCTGTAGACAGTAAAACACTTTCGCCCGTAACTGTGGCGGATAAAATACTCTTAAAATTAATCGGAGTTTTTGGCTCAGGTTTTTCGAATTGTTTTTACTTTGACTGGAATCAGAAAGAGAATGCGTAGCACTTTCTGGCGTTGTTTGCATAATTGGATTGATTATGATGCCTATTAAAAATTTTTTAAAAAATTTGAGAAGCTGCTGATTTAGGCAAATGTAGTAACGTATGCTGAGGTTGAGGCGTGTATCTTATTCAAGCAATAAAAACTTAAACGCAAGTTTTTACAAAAATTAAAACGATTAAGAGGTATTTTATTTGGGCCACGAATATAAAGCGGGATTATTTTTGGACAATAGACACGTTAAGGAAGACCTTCTATTAAGAAATACATCAACAATATTCCTCTGAGGAAATGTATGGGGTTTGTTATTTTTACCAAAACTAGAATTTAAAGAAAATTTAATTTATAAGAATTAAAGAAAATATTTTTTTGCGTTGGAATTCTTAAAGAACCCTGCTCCGTTAAATTTTTGTAATAAGGGACGTATCAAGGGTTTAAAATACCATCATGACTATAACAAAATCTCATTAATCAGTGGGAAATACTAATGTGTTAAGAGCTGACAAATTTTCCAAAAAAGTGTCTAAGAGAAGATTTAGCTAAGTGGGATTTTCAAAACGGGCTTTTTCACAATTTTATAGTGAATGCCAATACTCTACCGTTTTTTTAAGTACGGCTGAACGAGGGTAAAAAATTAAAGCGTTGGATATCAGAAAGGGAAGAATTGAGATAGACTAATGCATTATATAGATCTAAAGTGAAGTAAACTTTTTATATTCACCTTTATAGGTTAAGTATTTCTAATTTAGATAAGCGAGATTGCGTAACATACATAACAGAAAAAGAATGGTTTAAATAACTGTCTTTATTCTGAAACAAATCAAAATAAAATGCTCGAGTGGTATAGAAATCGCTTAAAAAGCCTTCTCGTATAGTTTCTTCAGTTTCCAGATTCGCGATTCCATCGATCAATAAAAGTGAAATATTGGTCTGATGATGCTCAAAAAACGAATTTCTTACATCTTTCATTTCTGATTACCGAGCTCTAAAAGTGTGACTTAATGGACTGTCTGTTTTTGCATGTTCTCTCAAATTAAAAAAGTAGATGAATTATTTACAGTACTATTTCTAAAGAATTTTTTTTATTTGACAACATTATTCATTTGTTAAATAAATTTTAAAACAAAGAACTAAGATATCAAAAAAAAAACATACTCAAAAATATTTTTTACCAATATTAGAACAAAAGCAAACTTATATACCTTTATAAATAGGTATTTAAAAAAGTAAAGCATTAAATAAATCCCAAAGGTGATGTGAGTATTATAAATTTATAACAATTATATTAACAATAATTTTAAATAATAATATTAAACCAGTATCTCACTGAAATTTATATAAAAATACATAATTTTTGGTCAACCCAACGTTTACATTCATTCTATGACTATATTTAAAAAAAAAGAACAAATTCTGATCCAAGACTGACGTCACAGACAAAATGTAAGATGCATTATTTTGAAAGCTTTAAACCAACATGCAAACATGCACCTAATTGCTTTATGCGAGTTGTTGCTCGAGATTAATCCACTGTAGTGGATTTGTTATAAGGGAAGAAATCAAAAAACTAAGATCAAATTTATATTACCATACTAGACCTCTATTATAACATGAATAATAAAAGAAAAAAATTACTTATTTAATAAATACGGAACAGTAACAAAATCATGGTTTTTAGATGTACTGATTGTTTACTTCCCTCGTAAAAGGGAAGTATTGTAATAGAAAAAAAATCACTCTCCGAGATTTTTTCAGATCTTCACGTTTCAGGGTCCCTAAATGACGAAAAAAATGTTTTCTTAATTCCGTCGGTCTATCTGTCTGTCTGTCTGCCTTTCGCGGCGAAACTAAAAAACTACTTACCAATTTTGGTGAAAAATTAAGGGTCATTTGGGGATGACCTGGTAACATTTTGGTAAAAATCCAATATGGCGAAACAAAATAGCGGACTAATGAAATGTTAAAATAATTATTGTTAAAAAACTACTAATCCAATTTATCTCAAATTTTGCAAAATCATCTAGTATTATGTTGAAATCAATTGGTAACATGGTAACAGTGCCTGTCAGTTCGCAGCAAAGCTTAAGGACTACTTAGCCGATTGATTTCAAATTTTGGTAAATAATTAAGGATCATATAAAGATGATCTGGTAACATTTTGGTAAAAATCCAATATAGGGAAACAAAATGGTAGCCTAGTGAAATGTTAAAAAAAATATTATTAAAAAACTACTCAACCAATTTATCTCAAATTTTGCAAAAACCTCAAGTATTATGTTGGAATCAAATGGTAACACTTTGGTACGAATTCAAGATGGCGGAACAAAATGGCGGCTAATAAAATATTTAATTCAGCCTGAAAAAACGGCTTAATGGATTGATTTAAAATTGTGTGCCATAGCTAATTGTGGTATAGGGGTCAACTGTAAAATTTTGATACTAATTCAAATAAAGTGTCTGTAATCGTGAAATGATGAAGATATATAAAACCCTATCAGATTTTACATATCTTCACGTTTTAGCGTCCCTAGATGCCAAAAAATATGTTTTATCAACTCCATCGGCCCGTCTGTCGATCTGTCCGTCTGTCTATCAGTTCGCGGTATAGCTTAAAAACTATTCCCATTGACATCCAATTTTGACCAAAAATTAAGAGAAATATGGGAATGATCTGGTAATATTTTGGTAAAAATCGAGTATGACAAAACAAAATGGCAGCCTAGTGAAATATTAAAACAATTATTATGAAAAACTACTTATCCTATTTATTTCAAATTTTGCATAAACATAAAGTATTATGAATTGAATCAACTGGTAAAGTTTTGGTACTAATCCAAGATCGCGGGACAAAATGGCGGTATAATCAAATATTTGAAACTTCAGTCTGAAAAAACTTATTTAATGGATTGATTTCAATTTGTGCGCCATAACTAATTGTGGTTTAGGGCTCAACAAGTAAAACTGTGTTACTAATTCAAGATGGCGAAACAAAATTGCGGCCAAATAAAACATTTTTATCGTGAAAAAAACATCATCTTCACGTTTTAGCGTCCCCAGATGATCAAATCAATTCCGTCGGTGCGTCTGTCGGTCTGTCTGTCAGCTCGCGACATTTTGGGTTACGATCCAATAAAGAAAGAGAATACTTTTTTAAATTGTCGACGTTTCGCTACTTTACTGTTGCATTGTCAGGACACATATAGCTTTTCTATCCTGCATGAAACCCATATTATCAGTCTTTATCTACTACATTGGTCCGCAGATATTTCCCAGATATTAAGTTTTTAAATGGTTTTCGTTAACGATCCTGTTGTTTTTATGTCAGAGTGGTGTATTATTTGGGGTTAGGATCCAGTAAAAAAAACAAAAGTCCTTTTTGATTTCCTAGATTGTCGACGTTTCTCAACTTTATTGTTGTATCCTCAGGACTTATATTCAGAATTTTATATCCTGTATGAAACCCATATTATCATTCTTTATCTACTCCGTTGGATATTTCCCAGATATTAAGTTTCTAAATGGTTTTCGTTAACGATCTTCTTGTTGTTATGTTAGGGTGGTGTATTATTTAGGGTTAGGAAATATCTGCAGACCAACGGAGTAGGTAAAGACCAAATAAAATTTTTAAAAAATGAACGTAAAAAAATCTTGTTCAATTGACTTTAAGTTTTGCATAAAAGTTAAATGTGAAAATTGGATATACTGGTATGAATACAATATGACGTAGCAAAGAGCGTTATGTGTCAATGTAAAAACTACTTATTGAATTTATTTTAAATCATGCCCTAAAGTCAAATGTGGCATAGATAAAAAGAAAATGGTAAAATATTGGTAGGAATCCAATATAAGGGAAGGCGAAATGGCGCACAATCAAAATGAAAAGACAATATATACTGTGACTATGCACTGAACTAAATTCGATCAAACTTCACTATTCCTTACAAATGGAAAAAAATCATAACGAGGGAAGTTCCGGGTAAAGGAAATTTACCAAATTTTTAATTTTATATTTGGCCACTAGCATTATCGATAAAAAAGTGCGTTCTAATAATTAGCTGACTTACTGAAACAAAAAAAAGTTTACCTTTGATTCGCCGTAATAACTATTTTATAATGTAAGCGATAATTATACATTTTAGTAACCTCAGAAACTACATTCCATTACTTGATTAACAGTGAAACATCGCTCGTTTATGTGATTTATCACATACTCATGTCACTGAACATTCGCGTACAAAGCTGACACACCCGTTGACCCGCTGATATAATGGTTATGCATTTTATGTCAGCCAACACTATGTTGTTTACGAATTACAGGACATGATGATGATACAGGGGTTTCAGAGAGTAGTATGATTTTGCAATTAACACAACAAAGCTTTCACTAGTTATGTTACGGTGGACAAAAATGTGTCCATTTTTATGTTAATTGTTAACGAATAGTCGAAACTTTCCTTTAGGGGTTTTAGAATAAATACATATCTTAATTTTACAGAAATATGTCCAGAATTACAGGCTTTTAAGTAAATAAGCATTTCTTTATAGAATAGGTATACTGAGGAAAACATAAGTCAACTCAAACCATTCTATTTTTTCAAAGGAAATTGATGATTGTTAAACAATTTCAGAAAACTCTTGCATACTCGTGCCACCGGAGAGATATCTAAAAGAAATATTTTATATAAGTTTGATACAGAAACACACTTGCTGAACCAGAAGCCCAGAGTTAACAGCTGGAAGGTGGGGTTCGTGCTAAGGATTGGGAAGAGTGACTGAGGACCGTGGTTCAATGCCCACGTTAAGTAGTAGGTTCCGTTATAAAATGGACTAAAATGAATTCCATTGGCGTAGCTACACCCCCGGCAGACACCGTAACGCGGGGGGAGGGGATACTGATACTAGGGCGCCAGACGATAATGGAGCCCAATGAATGACTTTTTTTGTCATCATTAATTTTCTGTCGCTAAGTGGATACAGGAGGCCCTTTGTTGAAAACTGCGTGGGGACCAAAATTTATAGTTACGCCAATGACGAATTTAAAGAGACTTTCTAAAAAGATGTAATAACTTATCAGGGATAAAAAATTACGAAATGTATCCGAAATGTTGTTCATAACACTTAACACCGCCGATGATTGATTACATCTCAATTTAGAAGTTTAATTAAGGAGAGTTTAGCAATAAAATACATTGTTTAATGATATTAACCTCAAATAATAAACATGAGACAAAAAGTAAAAATTAAATTTAATAATATCCCCCCTAATTAAAAATATATAAGAGAAATCGTTTGGAGTTAAAGTATGTTCAGCCGTAGCCCGGGAAGTAGCGACACAAAATTATGGCCAAAAAGTGATGCAATTGGCAAATAAAATGTCAGTCGTCGTACGACTGTGGCGAAGGTCATGGGACAGGTACGATTATACAACGGTAGGTCGGAAAAAAGAGGCTAAAGGTCTGCTCAAACCAACGCGGGATGGCGGGTGTGAGAGCGGTTGCAATGCGGGAACTAATTCTGATAACATCAAAAGAGATCCTCATCTGAGGAAGATAAATAATATTTACACATGATCGCACGAACATTTGACATAATCATGCGGGTCCCACTAATTACGTGAGTAAATGCAGAGACACTTTTTGTTCCCGCACCGTAACCTCTTCCGCGGCCCTACGTTTGTCTGGGTACAATTTTAATGGGTAAAAAAATCGATCAAGCCCATAATTACCGACCAGTGGCGTACGATACTGGCATTTTTTTCGAAACCCCGTTAACACAAAATTCAGGTCAGAAAGTGTTTCGGATTATCCGTACAAAAACCTCAAAATAAATTTGTTACCGGCTTATCGGAGAACGGAATATCGCTTTTAACATTCAAAAAGATTAAAAACTGAGATATCTTTGAAGGTACTTTACCGGTACTTTCGTGCGGAAAAGATATTTTCTAGTTTTAATGTTAAATCCAGCAAAATGCTAAATTTTAGTCGGCTTCTAGTAAAGTTGTAAACACCTTAAAACCTGTTAAACATATTATTTTCGAAACCAAAGGCATAGAAAAATTAAATTTGAGAATCGTTCCTGCCAAAGATATCCCTGCTATTATATATAGCAAATCATATTACACTATTTTCTGGCTCTAGAGTTAGACAAGTTAAAAAACTTGTAGATGAAAAAAATATATAAAAAAATAAAACCGATTTCAGCACAAGCACTGAATAATAAAAAATAATATTTTACTCCATCCTGAAAATTCAACTTTATGAAATTGGCGTCAAACTAATTCTTATTTACTTAATGTCAAAAATACAGTAATATACTGAGTGTCTATATACATACCGCGAGTACAATGTCTGTTTATTGTCTTTACTAGTTTATAGAATTATAGAAAATCAGCCCTAAACAATTATCAAAAAATTAAAAAGATTAGTAAAATTGAACTGCTTTTTTTAAAAAAACCATACGAAACTTGATATTTTTATAATACCGCCTTTTTTCCTCTTAGTTCCCCCTTCTGCGCTATAATATTCACTTATTGACACAAGAAATGTTATATACCAAGAATAAAGGTGGATTTATAAACTTGCTTTTTGCACTTGCTCTTGCTTTTGACGTTGCCGTTGCCCGTGCCGTTAGAATATGGACCTTAAGAACAGAGTTGAGCCATTTATAAACAGTTCTATTGCTTTTGCTTTTTTCTCCGTTGACGTTCGAGATGGCGAAATTCATATTTTGCTTTAACGATTCCGTTCCCGTCGTAGCTAAACTCGTAGCATATACGTCGCAACCAATAGAAATTCGAGAAATAAGTCACGTGATTTTTGTTTACAAGCTGGATCGCCAGAATGCACGGTCCACTCCATTTGTATATTTTTCGTTTGATTTGGATGTGTTTTGCCATAAAATATCAAAAGTTGTTACAATTAGTTATAAGTTTCCAGTTATTTATCGTTAGGCAGCATTTTATAAATATGAGTGATATAGAAAGCCAGGGACAAAAGCACTCTGAAAACACCTTAAAGCAAGTTTATAAATATATGTTAAAATCGTACCAGAACGTCAAACGCAAAAGTAAGAGCAAACGCAAATTTATAAATCAGGAGTAAAGATATTTGATATTTTCAATATTCATTAACGTGTATGTAACGTGAAATAACGTGTCGATAAAATATATTCTGTGTGTCCTCAATATACGGTAAAATTACTTTTTTGGTTAATTACACTTCATACACCAATTTTTAAAGCAATATATTATATAAAAAATTAAAGCACGTTAAATTTATCGCCGAAATTCTTAGAAAGAGATTTAAAACGGCCCATTTCACCGTTTTTAACTTCTTTCAATATGCTTGTTATGGCCCCACTATAGCACCTTAAATACTGCCTGAAAATGTCATCCAAATTGTCAAAGCGTCCCTGAGTAATTGTACATACATAACCAAATACATAGGATCGGGTCCTCGGTCGAGTTGATAACCTCCTCCTTTTTTGAACTCGGTTAAAAATTCTCCAATATGATATGGCTAACACTTTTATTTGAACATTTTTTCAGTTCACAAAAAAAAACAAAAGTTCAGAACAACTTTAGTTTTTAACTTTAGAATTTTTATCAGAAGGCTTGAAATAACATGCCTATTAACAAAAAATTAACCACTTTAATGTTAATGTACAATGATTATAACTAAATATAAAACAGCTCTATAGTACCTAAAAGATTGATTTAAAATTTAGAGGCTTACCTAAGTACCCCCGATAGCTCTCGCAATGCAGGGGGACCCTCTGATGCTAGGGGCCCGGCAATAATTTGTAATATGGGCCCAAGGAAAACGCTGGCCTTTTTTGTTTATTTTGAAATTGGTAAAAGTAAAATTAGGTAACGAGATATCAAAAAGTTTTATAAAAATAAATGTTTAGAATTTGATTTTACAAGAATATGTACGTTTCTGAGAAGTAATTTAGCAAATATAAAAATCTAATTTTTATATTAATTCCCAGAAATTTATCAATAAAAATCGATAAATTTCCATTACCCAGATCTTCCCTAGTAATGAATCTTTCCTTTTATTAGGAATAGTGAAGTATGATCCAATTTAGTTCCGCACATAGTCATTTAATAACACATATATACTATCATATACTTATTGGATTCGTACCAATATTTCATTTCAAGCTTCTACTTATGCTACACTTGATTTTTGGGCATAATTTGAAATAAATTGAATAAGTAGTTTTTTACAGTGATTTTTGAAAAATTACTATTTTGTTCCGTTATATTGAATTCCTACCAAAATGTACAAAATTTAGAGTCAACTGAATAACACGGTTTTTTAAGCTGATTTTTAAAAAATATTATTTAAGCGTCATCTTGTTCCGCCATCTTGGATTTGCACCAAAATGTTACCAGTTTATACACATGTAACACTAGATTTTGGGCAAAATTTGAGGTAGATTGGATAATTAGTTTTAAGTAATAATTTTTTAACATTACACTAGGCCACCGTTTCGTTCCACCATATTGAGCTTTTACAAAAATGTTACCGGGTCGTCTCTATATGAACCGTAATTTTCGTTCAAAATTTAAACTCAACGGGTAAGTATTTTTTTAGCTATGCCGCGAACAGATAGACCGACAGACACCGATAGAGTCGAAAAAACGCGTTTTTTTGAATCTAGGAACCCTAAAATGTGAAAACCTTTAGAAACATTTTATTTGACCGCCATTTTGATTTTGTAGAGTAGCGGAGGATAATATGGAATACTGTTTTATTTTATACTAATAAATTGTTCTAGACGTAGTATAAATGATTTAAAAAACTTATTATATACTGCATAAACTATCTATCTAACCAAATAAAAGCACTAAACTTCAAAATCTTTATGTATTTTCCCGATTTTTAATGTTAAATAAAAATAATACATTTCGACAACACAAAAAAATGGTCGGGTAATAATGGAATACACCTATGGGGTAATATGGAATACTACATGAACTAAATACTATATGGTTATAAAGATGTTTTAGCAACAAAAGTCACATACGTAAGTATCCTTTGGCATGTCGGCGCATAATTCATGAGCCCAAAGTTCGCATCTTGCGCACTGAATCCAGATTTCTCCCCTTGTGTCAGCCGAATATAATCCGGAACAAAATATACATTCTGCTTCTTCAGATGGAGGATCATAAACAGGAAATTCTTCATCATCGTCAGATGATGAGTCATGTAATGTTGCAGAACTGTTGGAATCTTCAGACGAATATTGAACTTCCTTTATTTTCTTTGTTATATTTTTTTGAAGTTTCTTTTTTTGTAAGCCACTTGGTCCTGCAACTTCTGTTTTAAATTTTTTGGGTTCTTTATTTTTATTTACTGTGATATTTCCGATTTTTCTCTTAACTCTGTCCTTTTCTTTAGTTGTAATTGTTGATTGTTCTAGCTCTTCCTTATTGGGGGTTGATGTTAAAACTTTGGCTTGACCTGTCTTCCGACCTCTTGTGCTCTCTTTTTTTTTCAAAGTTGGTCTGGGAATTATATCCTTTGAAAGAACAATGGTAGTATTTTGAGCTATATTTCCCGGTTGAGATTCCTCCTGAGGCGAATTGTTTTCTAAATTAGCTTCAACTTCATTTCTTTGTGCTTCTTGAATAAAATCTTCCTCGGTAAATACGGCTCGGTTTACCGGAAACAATCCTGTTTGACGAAATCCGTTAACAGTTCTTTGACCACTCTGGATTTTCAGATATGCGTTACCAAAAAGCTCACTTAAATCAAAGTGGCTGACCGGACGATTATTTGTTCTTAAAAATAGCCTTACTTCTTCAATATAATATGCTTTTAATGCTTCCATTACAGTTTTATCTAACAGCTGCATTTTGTGCGTCGTATGCGGCGGAAGGCAAAGTAAAGTAACATGATTTCTCTGGCAGCCAAAATAACGTCTATGTTTCTAGTGTGCGTATGGTGACCGTCTAAAATCAAAAGAATTGGATTTTCTGCACTTGGTCTAGTATACTTGAGGAAATGTTTGAACCACTCTGTGAAAATATCCATTTTAATCCAGCCAGAAGGATGAAAGGAAAAAATGGTTCCTGGCGGAGAACCTTTCTTTAGAAGTTCACTTGAATTTTTTCTGGGAAAAATCAGTAGTGGAGGTACAAAATTGCCACTTGCGCTAATGCAGAGGATTGAGGTTATAAGTGAACCTCGATCGGCTGATGTTATTGCACCTACTTGTCTTTTACCTCTTAAAGAAAAAACTTTTGGATTTCTTGTTTGAACAATGGTTAAACCAGTTTCATCCACATTATAAACTTGGTTTGCCGAATAATTATGCTTCTTCATTTCAGTTTCTAACAGGTTGAAAAATGTGTTTACATTTTCTTTAGAATAACCCAGTGCACGAGCATACGAAGTTCCAGTAGGTCTTCTAAGAGTTAAAACATCTTTATCCCTCATTCTGAAGTGATGTAGCCAATCTTTGCCAGCTGATTTTCTTAGTAATGAAAATGGGTTGAAAATGTTGTTTCTTCTTGCTAACTGGAAAGGCAGTGCTTAACTAATTCCTTTTCCAAAAAGTCAGGTAAAATGGGCTTGCGTCCCAACTTCGTCTGACACACAACTTCAGGATCCTCATTCTTTTTACAGAGTCTAAAAAGGGTAGTTCGAGGAATATTGTATGTTTTACAAGCCTTCAAATGACCCATTTGTTTAGATCTGACAGCTATTAATGCTTTTTTCATATTTTCTTTGTCCCACTTTTTGCGCTTTTTATCAACAATGTCTTTATTTTTTGGCATTATTGATACCCTGGTGCTCGAATAAAACTTCTGCAACAAAGAAAATGATTGTATTAAAAACATATTTTATGAAACAAACTTGAGCGGGTAATATGGAATACTATTCCATATTACCCGCACTTAGGTGTGTTGAGGTTAGAATTTTTTAAAAATATTTAAACCAGTATTAATACGCAATAAATATACCTTATATTAATCTACAGTCCTTACCTGATCTCCGGTAGAAAAACGAATTAAAAAAACAACAATCGAACCACGATAATTTAAATTTTCTTGGAACTCATCAAATATTCTTGTTACTTGCAAAACCACTTACGCACGAATAACTATTTAACGGACAGAGGTAGAGCGGCGCGCAATTTTGGGTGTCAAATTCTGCTATATATGAACATAGTTTTGCTATCGTCGTGTAGATGGCACTATTAGTTTAGCCAATTATATGGTATTCCATATTAGCCGGTGTATTCCATATTACCCGCCGCTACTCTACTACAATTTTACACAAAACCTTAAATCGCATGCGGATCATGCTTTTGCAGGCTCTGAGAATAGTTGAAACTGTTACCAGTGGTTTCAACTTGAAAGAAGCTACTGGCACGGTCTTCCTAGACGTAGCCAGAGCTTTTGACAGAGTATGGCACAAAGGACTTGTGTACAAAATGCAAAATGCAGGTTTTGCAACAAAGACACGCAAACTGATTGCCCACTATCTGGATGATAGATCGGCAAGCGTCAGAGTCAAACTCTCCAAATCGATACCTAGAAGACTAGAAGCAGGAGTGCCTCAGGGATCTGTGTTAGGACCGCACTTATATAACGTGTATACACATGACATCCCCAAGACACACAACACTTCTATAGCCCTATACGCCGACGACTGTGCTATAGCGGCAAAGCATAGAAATGCAGGCATCATTTGTAGGAGACTACTGGAAGAAATGGATCTGATAAGTGACTGGTGTATCACTTGGAAGATCAAAATAAATGCACAAAAAAGCCAGGCCATCCTCTTCCAAAAGAGGAGGATGATACCCCCAGATGCTATAAGCATTGACGGAGATGACATCCCATGGACTAACTCGATAAAATATCTAGGGCTGATAATGGATAAGGGGTTAACATGGAAACCCCACATAGACACAACAAGAGCAAAGACAAACAGGGCTATGGCTAGGCTATACCCTATCTTGAACCGAAGAAGCCCCATGGCTCTTCGTACAAAGCTGACCATGATAAAAATGATTGCAAGATCACAGTTGACATATGGTGCAGTAGCGTGGGCGTATGCAGCGCCCACCTACATAAACCAACTGGCAGCTACAGAAAATAAGTACATAAGGACTGCGGTAGACGTACCTTGGTACGTAAGAAACGTCCAGATCCAGAGGGACCTGGACTGGGAGCCTCTCCAGACAGCAATCAGGAAGAAAGCCATGAAAGGCATAGAGCGGGCAGCAGCACACCCATTTGAAGAACTCAGGATGCTAGTGGATTATGACCCTCAGGAGGAGCGGCGGGTACACCGGGTCTACTACCGTAGGCCACACACCAATACACTGATAACATACACACTTCTCTTCGTTTTCAGACACTCTCCTATATTGACGCGACAATATAGAAGAGGTGCGATGTGAGTACACACATCCGGATGTGTACGAGCTGATACACCTAAGATAGCGATGACTTATGGTTTATTAAGGCCCTAGGCCCGTTAAACCGGTAGTACCTATCATCGAGAGGCGGCTTCCCAGGAGGGAAGTCGGGTGGATGGTGGGACCTCTGGGCCATTGGGCCCTTCGCGCGATCATGCTAATCGCACAACGCAGATTGTTCAATGTGCTTTCTATTAGTTCGTAGTTTATTTGGGCGGAGTATAAACAAGTTTTGTTAAATGTTCAGTGTGGGCTTTTTGGCTTTGGATGCAGCGCATATGTGTTCGAATCCCCTTTCCGGCTGATGACTTTATTTAAGTTTTTTTAACAAACCTTCTAAATAATAAATAAATAGATAGATAATCAATAAATAGATAGATAAATAGATCAGATTAGGATTGTTTAAATATGCTGTACTGAAAGTACGTGGTAGCGTGCCAAATAATTCTGAGTCCATATTAAAACATGGATTTTTTTAAACATAACCGGGTTAGGTTAGACCAGGTGCACCGATAAAACCAATATTAAAGCCCTAAAATCACACCTCAAATAATCGAAAGTCAGATTTAAAATAGGAACGCACTCTAAAGTTATGTGATTGGTATGATCTGCACCGATTTATGATTTTATCAATTTGACTAGTTCTATATCGCACTTAATTCTTGCACAAAATTTGAAATTAATCTAATAAGTAGTTTTCAGGCTGATTTTTTTATGATTTTAATTAGCCGCCATTTTGTTTCGCCATCTTGGATTCGTACAAAATTTTACCAGTTCATTTCTATGTATTACTTGATTTTTAAAATGTGAGGTAAATTTGATAAGTAGTCTTTTAATAATCGTTTTTTAACATTTAATTAGGCCACCATTTTGTTTTGCCTTATTTGATTTCCCCACAGACAGACAGATCGACGGAATTAAGAAAAATATGTTTTTTGGTATATAGTGACTTAGAAACGTGAAGATCTGAAAAAATCTCGGAGAGAGATTTCTTTTACGATTACAATACTTCCCTCTTACGAAGGAAGTAAAAATAGGTTTATCAAAGGATAAGTTTCTTTTTCCTGCCTATTATTTAACAAACTTTTATTTCCCATTACGGCTAATATGCATAATATCTAAATTATTATTTTTGTTCGGTTACTAAAGGTTACTATAGCTTATTACTCACAATTCTATAATATTTTGTCACAATTTCTATGGTAAACGTTTCGAAAATTCTTATGCATTTTATTTTATTTTACTAAAATTTTGCAAAATATTATTTTTATATTAATTTTTTAAAACTTCCGTTCATATTAACAAAAGAAAAAACTAAATCTATTATAAGTAAAGTCGGTTTAAAATATATATTTTGTATCTCTGTGTTGATACATAATTATTTGCGAATATTCATCACATTCGCATCTATAAATCTAATATGCTAAAGACTAAACATAGCAGTCCTTGAACTAAAAGACTTGTAAAGGTCAAAGGCATTTTTATATTCAATAAATTTAATATATTAAATATTTTTCAGAAATGTGTCATACAAATTGTAGCAGAATTGACAACGATCTATTAATGATTTAAAAAAAATTAAATTTATTGTAGCATGACGAGACAAAATGGCGGTTTAAGAAAAAAATCAGTGTAAAAAAATTAGGGTATATGGGGATGAAAATGCGCCAAATAAAAATATATAGGTAAAGACAGTATATGTATATGTGCGGAACTAAATTCTGTCATACTTCACTATTCCTAATGAAAGGAAAAATTCACGACGAGGAAAGTTCCGGGTAAAGAAAAGTTCTGGCAAAAAGAAGGTGACCAACTAACTTTCTGATATTACAATATAATTAGATGTATTTTAAGTGATACTTACAGTTGACATATAAGGAAACTCGTTTGCTGACAGCTGGCGGAACATCGTTACTTGCAATGCAGAGATATGTACCCATTTGAATTCTATCCACTTTCCAAAAAGTAAGACTAGTACCATTGAAAGTATCCACTGAAAGAAAAATTACACATATTTATTTAAAGATAAGCAAATACATAGTGAAATATAACAAAAAGAAAAAATTTAAAGTAGATAGTCTTCACCTATGAGATACCGTTTTTTTTTTTGTATTTTAATCCCAACTCGCCTATTATAATACTTAGTTATATTAGTTGTGTTGTCTGCATGAAATTGAAAAACAGCGTGAAAAATTGACATCATTCTTAGAGGTGTGGTTAAAAAAATGGAAAAAAATTGCCTATAATATTATGCAAACTGAATGTTTAAAATGTATTGACATTCTGGGAGAAAAATGGATCCAACTAAAATGTTGACTTAGTTCTTACTCAGCATTTTTCTAATATGCTTTTTCTCTTTCAAGGAAAAAAATGTGCATTGGCAAACATAGTACTTCCCCATACATGCCTTTCTCATACAAAAAATATAATAAATTGTTCTGCCGTTTTGAAAATACCAGGATATATTTAGAAAATAAAACAAATTTGGTGTCTTCCACCCTCTAAGAAGGAAATTTAAAATTTTTATTGAGCTGTTTCACCTCCTTAGGGTTACGCTGTATGAAGGAAAAAATTTCTTTTGAGTAGGAAAAGTAAGGGATTTCGGGTCCGCCATCCGGCGGCGGCGCCAGGGGAGATTCTTATTCCGATATCTCTGACGTCAGACATTTGTCGGATTCGTGGGCTAGGGCATCTGTCAAGGTTACCTGCTGATGTCAAAAGTCACCTATCCACTGTCATCTGTTAATGCCACCTTTCAATGTCACCTGTGTAGAGTCATTTGCCAAAGTCATATTTTTTGGGAGGAGCCCGATCTTAGAGTAAGAATAAAAATAGAGTTCATTATTTATATATTTAGCCACTGCCAATATTACCTCACAGTATAAGCTCGATCGGCTCTTGTAAAGAATTTTACCCATGGAATTTAACAAATTTAAAATATACATTTGAAAGATTACCTTTTTTAAATAATTCCTATACACAAAAATTTATGGATGAGGCACTTTTTCAAATTATATCCAAAAAAACTAAGATTTCGGAAGGTTGCATTGAACTTGGTTTTGGCGTATCGCTAAAAACATATTTTTTACAAACTTAATGTATGAACTACGTAAAAGACTGATTATATTATAATGCTTTATAACACAAAAATGATTATTTGTAACTAGAAGTTAGAAGTAATTATTATATTAGACATTATTAAACGTTTTTAAACATAATTACAGCTACTAAATAAAGAGAGAGCGGGAGTGTCATCTGTTGGACGGAAATCCAGTGCGCTGGGGTGCTACGTTGCCAAGTTTATTTTATATAGGATCTATATAAATTATATAAGAAAAACAAAATGCATTTGTGGGTTGTGGATCGGTACCAGCAGGAGCGCGAAGGCACTAGGTGGATTGGTACCGGGTTAGCACCAGGTTAGGCGCCGTAGGCGTCATCGTTAAATCCCTAAAAGACGAACAACAGCGCAGGGCATCACTGGCGAAAGTCTAGCCCTCTGGGCCGATGCCGAATGTTAGGCTTCCGCTAATGATGCACCCGCCTGTTGATTAGTGTTGTCCGCACTAGGTAGATTTGTACCGGGTTAGCACCAGGTTAGGCGCCGTAGGCATCATCATTGAAGCTCTAATATAAAAGGCGAACGACAGCGAAGTGCATCACTGGCGAAAGTCTAATATTTAAAATCGGCACAGGGGTCCAAATGCGTTACTGTCGGGAGACAAACATGAAAAATTTAAGCTCCATACAATAATGTAAGTTTTGGCAAGAATTCAAGATAGCCTTTCTTCAAATTGTCATATTAAGAAATATGGCGCCTTGGAATACAGTGAAAATATCGAATTTCTTTTTGGTTTTTTTTTTATAGAAAAAGTGGTTCATCCATTTCTTTTATTTTCTTAAAACAGTTAAATGAAGGTAAACTTTTTATTTTATATTAAAAAATTATCAAATTCCGTGGGTTTAATTGTTTACAAGACCCGCTCGATCGTACGATGATGCCAAGCCTAGCTAGGAACTCCAATGTTTATACCAATTTATATGACGGTGAATATATTTAAACATGATGCAAAAAAATTTTCATACAAAGAATAGTAACGTTTTTCCAGTATTAGTTTCTAAGCAGTATAAAGAAATTACTTTTATTGCAAAATAGTAAAATACAAGCTAAAATACCCAAAGATTCAGATCAGATTACACCAGTAATAAGAGTTTTAGTTAGATATGGTAATCCCGATCGACAACTCCATGTATTAGACCATCCCTCTTTCATTGACAAGGGATCCTTATGGCAAAGTAATATAATAGTCTACAGCAAAGATTGTTACAGGGTCACATGACTGGCGTGGCTTAAAAACCAATAGCGGGTCGTGGAATTGCAATAAACTTTAACATTAAAGAAATTAATTTGGTAAAAATATTTTAACCCAGAAATTAATTCAATTAAAATTTTCATTTCAGGTACCAAGCTTTTCTTAGCTTCACTACTATGCTTTAATGTATTATTGTGTAATTGTTGATATGGTTCAAATCTTCTAAGTATATGTTTCCATACTTCAAGAAGCAGCGTTCTAAAAGTGCGGTGACATTAGAAGAACATTGATTTTTTAAATATTTAATAAATAAGTTTTATTTACTTTATCTTGGACATGATGCGGCAATGTGACTTTGTAAAAATGGTCGTTTAAGCTAGTCTAATATGTCTAATGGAAGATACCTTATTCACTTATTTTGGGTCACATAACGTATTGACCAATCCGGTTCGGTATAATAGAACGTTTATTCCGTCCGGGGTCATGTGAGAATCCTCAGAAGCAAAATGATACAAGAGGGTCTTTGAGTTGATTTTGACGATTACAATAGTTTTTCCTACCAGAGAATTAAAAAAAGTATAAAATATATCTATACTATATTAAAATAGTCAAAGGGCGCCTCACGCTCAAAAAACGTATTGCAATTTCGAAAGTCACTAGATTTTGGATGAAATCTGGGAAAATCATAAGGTTTCAGATGATTTCGCGCCTTTTTTTAATTTTCACTTGAGTTGGCCAATTTTTGTATATAAGTGTTGTGAGGTAAAGGACTTTAAATGGTAATTCTTTGTCCTAACACTGAAACCTGTGGTGGAAGATAGATTAACATACAAAAGTTCTAACCACACTACACCACAACTTGTTACGTTCTAGACGCGCGTTTCGCTAACCAAGTTAGCCTCATCAGCAGATATAAACTATGATATATATATATATATATATATATATATATATATATATATATATATATATATATATATATATATAAGGGCGCAAGAGCAACTTAAAAATGGAAATGCTGATTTTCTCTTGAATTTTCCTAATTGAGGTTTTGGGGAAAATATAAACGTTGTATTCTTCAGGCAATTATGCAACTTTTTGCTACATATCTTTTTTTTCCTAGTTTCAATAATAAAGTGGTGGGGGGGAAGGTTAAACTTTTTTTCTTTCAAACGATTATATCTCTGTTTTAGATGAACCGATTACATTGAACTTGGTGTTATAAAAAAGAGCTTTCTTTGCTCTTCAATTAGAGCTATTAACTGTGCCGTAATGACTCTATTAGTGGCCACTAGCTGGCGTTTTTTCGTAATCGTTCAAATAATAAGGATTTTCTCAAAAAAATCAAATGGTATTATATGACTTTTTGTCATAATTTAATTTAAAGTTATGGAAGATATTAAATAGTGAAAGAAAACATTCAGATTCGTATTTAAATTAAAAAAGTTGTTGGTGGTCGCTCGAATCTGAAACGTCGGATTGAAAAACTAACCTCACCAATTTGTAGAGGAGAGAAAGTAAATATATGTATATATATATATATATATATATATATATATATATATATATATATATATACATATATATTATATATATATATATATCTTTAGTACAAACTGAGGTTCACCATGGAAAATTTGCTTAAGTTGTGAGGTCCTTAACAAAGTGAGATTTGTATATGGGACCTCACTTTGGAAATTGATACCAATCGACTACTGACAACCCAATTTACCATTTAAAAAAAAAAAAAAGTGGACCTCACTTTTGTCGAAAGGTTTATTTACTGACGGCGCTGTTTCGAAACGTTTATTTTTTAACAATTGCATATGCCATATATATACACAAACCATTTTTCTTGCAAACTGAGGACCAAGATTTGGCAACACTGTGCTATTATGCGCACAGAAAATTATTAGTTTTTTTTACAAAAGAAACGAAGCAATGATAGATTTGGTCAACTATCGGCTAATTTCTTAGAAGTTAAGATATTTTATTTTAAATCTTGGCATAAAACGAAAACTTCTGGTGTGTACGATTTGTAATGGCGTGCAGTGGCTTAGGAATAGGGTAGGCAATAGGTAAGGGGCAATACAAAATGAGCATTTTGTAGATGAGCATTAGCTATTTCATCAAAGTTTATTTAATTTATACATGGGTATTCAATATTTAGTTTAAGTTACAACTAAAATTTATTTTACTAAGCATAAAAATAAAAAAAAATCAGGGCGCATTAAAACTCAGCACTTTTGCTGGTTTCTAAAAAAGTGAAATTCAACCAGAAGAGTAGGCTTAAAATATCAGAAATGTGATACTTTTATTGTTAACTGTGGCCAAATTATTCGATTCTGTGAAATAAACAATAAAAATTAAGGCCGTGGATCCGTAATGCGCGTCAATGTATGATTCAGTGATTTTACCGCGTTGGGAAAAAATACCTTTTTTAAAGATTTAACAAATGAATGATCTCAGCCTAAAAAAATGGAGGTTAGTATTGAAGTAGTAATTTATACGAATGTTCTTATATATAAAATTTTATAATAACAATGGCTTTTTAATTCGATTTTTTGTAAAGTTCATATTAGTTAGAAAAAATAGGTTGGGAAGGCCTAGTTTTCTCCTCCTAGGGTTGCCACCTGGCCGGTTTTCGCCCGGCCAGACCGGTTTTGCTTCAACTAGGCCGGGTTCCAATTCACATACCGTAGAAGCTGGTTACGAAAATTTGCTATACTCTCTCTCTATATCGCTAAAATATTACGTAGTATATTATCCGCTGGCCTATATGCACTTTTTTTCAAACATCTACGAGTCTCGCCGCATGCTGAGTCTTATGTTTAACAATCCTTGTTCTAATTTAGTTACACTTTATTATATCATTAAAAAAAAAAGTATAGTTAACCTGAAAGCAATCCGCTTCTTAAAACATTTTTTTTTCTTGTCAAAAAAAAACACATTGTTTTGTTTCCTAAAGTATTTCATTTATTTCATGGTATTTTAAATAATTAAGCTTAAATAAAACCACGATTCTAAAAAAAATAGAAACCCAGGTTTTTATTGAGTAAAGTTAATATAATAGTTTCAACGCTCTAAGTCGTCTTACTTACGTCTTAATTACTGAGCACTGGCTGAATCTAAACGAACCCTTTTATATTGAGAGGTATACCACAATAGCTAGATATGACAGAAAAAAACTCAGCTCATGGGGAACACTGATTCTATCCCTAAATGGCGATTTCATGTCGGTATCTAAATATGATCATTTGTTAGCGGATAGCTCTTTTGAATTCTCTATGGTATATAATAAAAACCTTGATCTTTCTGTAATTTGTATTTATAGATCACCAAACTCTGATGTACTGATGACTCTGATTTTTAAATAGCCGGGTAAGTTTGCTAGACAGTCTACCGATTAAAGGTAAAAAAATTCTATGCGGGGACTTTAATATTGACTATGCTACTATTTGTGCCATCCAAAAATATCTAATTTCTATATTCGACTCTTTCGGTCTTTCAATGCATGTATCCTCGCCAACTAGAATTTCAAAAAACTCTTCTTCTATCATCGATTACATGGCGTCTGATTTTTCTCCATCAGAGGTGCATTCACAGGTCTATAACTCAGGTCTTTCCGATTACGAGGCGGTAATTTCCAGGTTTAGTTTACCTATTAGGCCCTTACCAAGATTTCGTTATCGGGACAGAATTTTCTCGGCCGCGAATTTCTCAGTATTTCATAATATTTGCTTTAACACCGATTGGAATTTTGAATCTGATAATGTCAACACAAACTTCAGAACTTTTTTAAATAAAACTTTAAGTGCTTTTAACAAGGCCTTCTCGCTTAAGAATATCAAACCTAAGCGGCATAAACCGTGGACCACGAAAGAAATACGAATTTCTGCTAAAAATATGCACTCGCTCTCATATATAAAAAAATTCACCGACTCCTTTCTTATTCTCGACTATCCATCTGGTCCATCATCAATAACCTCAGAAACAAATCAAACCCTGTGACTCAGATCTTGCCAGGGGCTAATGATCTAAATGATTATTTTATTAATGCAAGCAAAAATGTTACCTCTAGTATCTCGCCAAGTTTGGACCCTCTATCGTTTCTCCCTCCTTCAAAAATTTAGCTGATAGCTTTTTCTTAAGTCCCGTTAGCAACACTGAACTATTGAAGGTAATAAATAATATCAAAAGTAAATCTTCGTGTAGCACTGATGGCCTATCAATTAGAATATTCCTGAACTTGCCACTCCTAGTCATAGAGGCCCTAACAACATTAATAAATGAGTCCTTTATAAAAGGTGTATTCCCTGATTGCCTTAAAACAGCTATAATAATTCCACTTCATAAAGGCGGCGAAAAAACTAACTCTTGCAATTATCGCCCAATTGCACTACTACCAGTGCTATCAAAAATCATCGAAAGGCTACTGAAGAATCGTCTTATGCCATTTCTCCTGAAACATCAGATAATATCCCCGGAGCAGTTCGGATTTCTACCCAACAAGTGCACCAGCGACGCCATGTTCACGTTGCTTAGAGGCGTCTACTTATCTCTCAATAACAACCACCCAACTGCCTCAGTTTTTTGTGACTATGCGAAAGCCTTTGATTGTGTTAGTCATGAAATTCTGATAAACAAACTAAATTTTTATGGAATTCGTGGTACTTCTTTAAATTGGTTCAAATCTTATCTTGGGAAAAGGCAACAACTTGTAAGGGCTAATGGTTCCGATTCTGATTGTAAGTTGATTACAAGTGGAGTCCCTCAAGGTTCAGTCTTGGGACCTATTCTTTTTTTGTTATACATTAATGATATCACGAACCTTAAAATTAATGGAAGAATTTCCCTTTTTGCTGACGACACAAGCATAACTTGGAGTGATTTTGATACAACGTCTTTACACTCTAGTATCTCCAAAGACTTGGTTATAATTAAGGCTTCGTCCGATTCCAATATGCTTTGTTTTAATGTCGATAAAACGGTGGCGTTATCTTATAAGGGAACTTTACAACCACTTCAGGTACATAACAGCAATATTGAATACGTAGAGTCGGTTAAATTCCTGGGATTAAATATAAATAACAACCTAAAATGGTCTAATCGTATTAACACCTTAACTAAAAAACTTTCTACCGACTGCTTCGCCATTCGATCAGTTTCAAAAGAACTAGACGTTCCTTCTGCCAGACTTACTTATTTCTCTTTATTTGAATCCCACCTCCGCTATGGCCTTCCGTTTTGGAGCTGCTGTACCACCGAGCAATTTCGTAGTATTTTTATGCTTCAAAAGAGAGCCATTCGTTATTTGTTTGGTCTAAATAATAGAGCTCACTGCCAATACTATTTCAAAAAACATGAAATATTAAGACTTCCTGCATTATTTATTTTGGAAACGGTATGTTTGCTGAGAAAACATATAAACACCCTCCCAGAAAGGCCACAACATGTATACCCTACCAGAAACTCTAGGCATGATATATATCTACCCATTCCTTCCTCAGAATTAATAAAAAAATCAATTATTTACAACGCCATAAAACTTTACAACAATCTGCCAGTACATTTAAAATATATCCCTATGCTTGCACAATTTCGAAAAAACACCAAAGCATACCTCATTGAGAGACCATTTTACAGCGTTAATGATTTTTACAGCGAGTAAGTCTCTTTAAATTGTCACTAAATTCGCTTGTTTACTTAAATCTTTTGTGAGTCATGTCCTAACTCGTAACATAGAATTTTGAAAATCATCAAATAGAGAAAAGAACTGTCGAACATTCACTTAAAACTTAATTATTTTTGTTAGGTATTGGATTAAAAACAAAATTTAATTCTTTTTTGTATACTACATTCTACACTAGTTCATTATACTTTCTGTTTAACATCACAATTATTTGTATAACTATAATAACATAGAGTTTAAGGTCGCATAGTTGCAATTTTGATTTCAATGTCATCGAAATTATTCACCTCGTACATGTGTGTTTGTTTACTTTTATAAGGTTATTAGGATTCATTAACTGTTTTGCGGCAATGTTATGTTATATTCTAACGTGTGTTTTACGATTTGGTAAATTGATAATTTACATTTTTAAAAAGCATTGACCTATCGAAATTCTTTTCGATTAATGTTTTGATATGTCTTATTTTAGGTATATTTTGCTTTGTTCATAAAATTGTAAAATTTTTCTGCGGCAATAAAGCATACTTTTGTTTGTTTGTTTGTTTGTATTTCCCCCCTCCCTTGGTTGTAAAACGCACGTTTATTTTTTAAAAATGTATAAACTTTACTAATGTATAACTACAAAAGCCGGTTTTCCTTTATCAGAAAGGTGCCAACCCTACCTCCTCCCCACACACGACAATTCTGATTCGTGGAAATGCATTTGCTTTAAAATAATTTTAGATTGTAGATAGGTAATAAAGATTTGGAAGTAGTAAATATTGATAAGTATTATTTAATTTTTAAATTTCCGCTAATATTACAAATATTGCTAGAGTATGCTGCCTTTTTCCCTACAATGTGTGCACATTACTAATGATTTACCAAGTTTAAAGAGGATCACTAAAGAAGACACGATTATTTGTTAATAATAATAATAATAATAGTTAATAATAATTGGAAGAAACACAGATAATTTATAAATTAATTATTTCGCCATTTTGTGTAAGTGTTAACAATAAAATGTTTTATTTTTTCCCATGATTTGTTTTCGTAAAGTTTTGGAAACTCTTCTTTCAACATTAATATTTCATTTTTCTTTAGAGAAATTCTTTCCTGTATATGTTTTTGAAAAAAGTTCTTGGCGCGTTTTTTTTGTGCGTAGTGCCCCAAATTATATTCTATAGATTGCATAAAGTCTCGGATAACATACTGTTTGACCAGCAAAGTCCGCATTAAATCGGCTTTTTTTTTAATAAATAACTTTTTTAATATTAGTAAAGTAAAAAAGTTAATCGTGCGTTTTATTTTGCCTGTCAAATCTGATTTTTTTTTAAAAATTGCAAAACAGACTTTGCTTTTTTTATTTCGATACCAACGGTTCATGTCATTTTTTTTTTCACTGTTACCTTTTTCACCTAAGCAAATGTAAGCAAATCTAAACTAAACTATCTATATTTGAAAAATGTATGTCGTCGTTTTCTCGATAAAAACATTTTTTAAATTATTGAAATAACCAAATAAAGCCTAAGCTATGGTAACATTTGAACAAATTTATCGTTCAGCGTTTTTACTGACAAAACTACTGTGATATTTTGAATTAGGCTAGAACATATTCTGTTATCTAACTGAAGTAGCAAGTTATAAAAAATAGAAAAAATTGAATTCAATCGATAGAGCAGAAACAATAACAAATATGCATAAAATCAATATTCCATTTTTCAAAATTTTGGAAAGAAATATAAATTTCTGCCAATTTTTGAAAGCAATATCAAATTTAACAAGCAAGACAAATGACGTGACTAATTTTATTTGTAATTTTGCATACGTTCCCAAGCGGAAACTTATTTTCTACTTTATGTTTTATAAAAGTCAACTAAATATTTTAAAAAAATCAATACATGCAGACTTCACTGGTACACAGTATCTCATCCGAGACGCGCACTCTTTAGAATAGAATATGGGACACTTTATACTTTAAAGTAACATGTATGTATTCCAAAGTAAAACTCTTGATGGAGTTAATCAACCGTGGTTTTAGTAGTCCCAAACATCTAAATGAAAATTTTTAAACTTAAATTTTATTCTACAGTCTGTTGAAATATATACGTATCAATTTTAGAATGACCAAGTCTTTAATAATCTTATAATAATTTTTTCCAGGCTGTAGATTACAAAAAAAATTAAGGATTAATGGCTTTGTAGCAAGAAAACTTTACATCAAACGCCTAAAAAAGTTATAACTTAATATGTGACAAAAATAAATTTATCAATAAAAAAATTTTGCTCGAAAATTAGATTAGAAATAACTTTTCAAATTGTTTTTCACAATTTTATCAAGGACTAGGCTGATCAAGCAATTAAAAAATAAAAATGATTTTTGCTTATCGCCCTGTATAGATAACTTTTTAGCATAGGTAGGTTATATGCTTAAAACCGTTAATACGCCATAATTTTTACAGGAGGTGGTTAAAAACCTTATCTTAATATCTTCATTCGTTTAAAAAATATTCAACTCTGCATTTAACCTACAAATATGCTTGTCCCACTATATATGGCTAGCAGTTTATAATAATATATTCAATAAGTTGTTTTATATACTATCTCGGATTCGTACCAAAATCTTATGAATTTATTGCTACCTAACACAAGATGTTTGTGCAAAATAAGTTGGGTAGTTGGTTTTTTAGTAATTATTTTTTTAACATTTTATTACGCCAAATTGAATTTTTATCAAAATGTTACTAGGTCATTCTGATATGACCTTTAAATACTAAATTATTACTAAAATTTTAATACAAAGGATAAGTATTTTTCTAATAATGCCCCAAAATGACAGACACTACAACAGACAGACCAAAACAATTCTTAACATCTAGGGAGGATAAACTTGAAAATATTTAAACCTAAGATGGATCTTTTTACAATAAGTAGTTTTCTTAGTTTCCATTGTTTTCAATTTCTTGAATTTGTACCTCAATATTGCCAGTGCATCCCTCTATTAAAATTAATTCTTGTAGAAAATTTGAAATCAGTATGTTTTTAATGCTGAATTTTAAGATATATTATTAAGTTTCTAATTTGTTTAACCTTTTTGGATTAGTATAAAAAAAATTAAGCACTTGATTCCTACGTAATACCTATTTTTTGTGCAGAATTTAAGATTCAAGAAAAACTGGATAAGTAGTTCTTTAAAAATACATGTTTTATAATTTCATTTGGATGCTGCTTTCTTTCGCTATATTCGATTTTGATTAAAATATTGCCAGGTCATCCCCAAATGGTCCTTATATTTTGACAAACATTTGAACCAAATCAGCGAGGTAGATTTTTTTAGCTATACTACGAACAGATAAACAGACCTACATACAGACAAATCTGCAGACATACAGGCAGACCGACAAACAGACAGAAGACCCCAGTCGAGAAAACATGTTGAAAAAGAAAAAAGCTCAGTTTTTTTTACACCTTTACAATATTAAAAAAATTGGTAAATTTCTTTTACCCGAAACTTCCGTCGTTTTGAATATTTCTCTTTATTCGGAGTAGTAAAGTGTAACTCAGTTTGGTTCGATACATGGTAATTTAGTCACCATATGTGCTATCTTTTCAAACAGACCTACAGACAAATCAACAGAATTGAGAAAACCTATTTTTATGACCTAGAGACGCTAAAGAAGGAAAGTATGTAAAACTTAAAATTTTTTTCATGATTACAAACATTCAAGATGACAGAATGAACAAAATGGCGGTCAACTAGAATGTTTATAATCATGAAAAAAATTTAAAGTTTTACATATCTTCCTATTTTAGCGTCTCTAGGTCATAAAAATAAGTTTTCTCAATTCCGTTGGTTTGTCTGTAGGTCTGTTTGAAAAGATAGCAGATATGGTGACTAAATTACCATGTATCGAAACAAACTGAGTTACACTTTACTACTCCGAATAAAGAGAAATATTCAAAACGAGGGAAGTTTCCGGTAAAAGAAATTTACCAATTTTTTTAATATTGTAACGGTGTAAAAAAACTGAGATTTTTTCATTTTCAACATGCTTTCTCGACTGGGGTGGTCTGTCTGTTTGTCGGTCTGCCTGTATGTCTGCAGGTTTGTCTGTATGTAGGTCTGTTTATCTGTTCGTAGTATAGCTAAAAAAATGTACTTCGCTGATTTGCTTCAAATGTTTGTCAAAGGACCATTTGGGGATGACCTGGCAATATTTCAATCAAAATCGAATATAGCGAAAGAAAGTGGCATCCAAATGAAATTACAAAAAATGTATTATTAAAGAACTACTTATCCAGTGTATCTTGAATCTTAATCCCTGCACAAAAAGTAGGTATTACGTAGGAATCAAGTGCTGATTTTTTTTATACTAATCCAAAAAGGTTAAACAAATTAGAAACTTAATAACATATCAGTAGATATCAAATACGGGAACTGATTCACCCCCCACCACTACTCCTGACCTTGAAAGCCCAGGTGTGCTGTGTAGTTTGGCCTTGAGGCGATGTGACGTCATATGACCTTGAGCGCGCATCACGCTTTTTCTTGAGCGCACACCTGAACTTGAGATTAAGCTCCGCCCCATGACCATGAGATTAAACCTCGCCCCAATGACCATGAGATTAAACCCCGCCCCACGACCTTGGGGAATTGCGCATACCACGTTTTCAATATTTGTCCTTGAAGCGATGTGACATCATCATATGACCATGCAAACCATTTCATATAAAAGATTGGTGGTGTAAGCATATTGTGTTATAACTGAAGTGAGACGTGTAATTGAACTTTCAATTAAATTAAACATGAGTTACGTGTGTGATATGTGCGGTGCATCATTTACCCGCAGTTACAGTCTGTTGCGTCACAAAAGAGAGTTGTGTAGGGGAAGACCGGATGATGATTTTGGTGTTGGAGGAAAGCGTGTAAGATTGGATGTTGCAGGACCCTCTTCATCAAATTCCCCAAAAATTCAAAGCTGCGATGTTTGTAATGTTGTTGTTCCGGCAAACCGAATGGGGGCTCACCAAAGAACATTGGTGCATAGAAATAATGCATGTATACCATTATCACAAGGTGTAGAAATGATAGATGGTGCCTTCAGAAATCGCATCGCGACATATCGTGTGAGCAGCGACAGTATCCATGCCGATTTTACTGCATTCTTCGATGATATTAAGCAGAAAGTGTTGGATTTGGTGCGTCGAATGCTGACATCGCATGGGGCTCTGAAGATAAACATGGTTGTTTTTGGTCAATATCTGCTACCATCTCAAGACGTGTGCAGCGACAAATCGTTTAATACAACCAATCAAGTAATCACGGATGGGGATGATTTGGAAACTGTATACCAATCGTTTGTGGATGCAATGAAGACCCAATCTATGGAATTTCAAGAAAAAGATTCAGGTATGTTTAAATATTTAACAGTGTTGTTTTGTGAATTACAATACTTTGTGTGTTTATAGGGTGGGCGCTTGAGAAAATTCTATATCTGGAAGTGAACATCAACGAGTTTAGGCCAGTAAGCGGCTCATCATACATCAAACTACCGAGATTCATAGAGAGCAAAAAGGCTGTGATTAATGTGGTGAACCAAGACGAGTGCTGCTTCGCTTGGGCTGTAACTTCAGCGATGTTTCCCACAATCAATATGCCAACACAAGTTTCATCATATCCCCATTTTTCAACTGTGTTGGATGTAACAGGTATGGATTTTCCAGTAAAATTGTGTGATATTAGTAAATTTGAGAAACAAAATAACATTTCAGTCAATGTGTATGGTGTAGAATCTACTTTTGAAAATAATAAGATGAAGTATGAAATAGTTGGTCCACTTGGGTATGCGAGCAAAAAATTATTAAATCATGTAAATTTATTGTTAATAAACAGTGATTGTAATATTCAAGCTCATGATGATACACATGTTTGCGATGCACGTTGTACAAAAAGTCATTATTGTTGGATCACAGATTTATCTCGATTAGTGTCTAGTCAAATTAGCAAAGTTAAAAGTAAATTGTATTTTTGTGATGGTTGTCTCGTTTATTTTGATTCATTATCAGCTATAACTTTACACCAGAAAAATGATTGTAATCACCTATACACATTGACACCCTCAGAGGATATTAGGGTTGATAAGTTTGGAAAGAGTGTACCTGAAAATATTTTAAAATTTGAAAGCATAGAAAAGCAAATGCGAGTTCCATTTGTCGTATATGCCGACTTCGAATCGGTTCTAAAACCATTACCAATAGCCGAGCCAAGTCCTCAAAATTCTTACACAATGCAGAGTGTTAAACACGAACCATATTCCTTTGCATACGTCATAAAATGTTCTCTTGATGATACTGTTTCTAAATTTGAATTGAACCGCGGAAATGATGCAGCCCAAGTATTTGTTTCTCGTATAGAAAGCGATTTAAGGCGCCTTTATAATACATATCTAAAAGATATTAAACCAATGAACCGTTTAACACCTCAGGAAGAGAATGAATTCGCGAATGCTAAAACATGTTGTATATGTGAGCAGCCTTTTGTCGACAATGAAAAAAAAGTAAGAGATCATTGTCACATAACGGGGAAGAAACGATTTGGTGCTGCTCATTCCGTCTGTAATTTAAATTATAAACTACCTAATTTCGTCCCTATTATTTTCCATAATTTAAGCGGTTATGACTGCCACCTATTTATTAAAGAATTATGTCGTGATGGGGATAATATTAACGTCATAGCCCAGAGTAAAGAAAAATATGTTTCATTTACAAAGAGCATTTACGTTCACGATTATGTCGATAAACAAACCCTATCGATCAAGAAAAAATATTTAAAGTTGCGATTCATTAATAGTTTTAAATTTTTATCCGCTTCGTTGGAAGACTTGGGTAGTGGTTTAGATATTGATAGTTTCAGGGAAACGGGAAAACACTTTCCTGATCGGTAACAATTCGATCTAATGCGGAAAAAAGGTGTTTTCCCATACAGTTTCATTGATTCTTTAGAAAAAATGAATATCCCAAATCTTCCAACAAAAAATCAATTTTATGATACACTAAAAGAGGAACATATAAGTGATGAATGCTATGACAGAGCCAAGGATGTGTGGTCATCGTTCAAATGTAAGAATTTAGGGGACTATTCAGATTTATATTTAAAATCAGACGTGACATTGCTATGCGATGTATTTGAACAATTCCGCGATATGTGTTTAAATATTTATAAACTCGATCCTGCGCATTACTGCACTCTTCCAAGTTTATCATTTGATTGTATGTTGCGCATGACCAAGGTAAAGTTGGAGCTCTTGACTGATATCAGCACAATTAATTTTTTTAAAAAGGGAATTCGCGGGGGTATAAGTCAGTGTTCAGAAAGGAAGCATATTGCCAACAACATATTTTTACCCGACTATGACCCTACAAAACCAGAATCGTTTATTACATATTTAGATGCAACAAATTTGTATGGTCATAGTATGTCACAAGCATTACCATTCGGAGGTTTTAATTGGTTGTCGGAGCGGGAAATATTGGATTTAAACATATTGGATGTTGCCGATGACAGTCCGGTTGGCTATGTTTTAGAAGTGGATATTCATTATCCGGAAGAATTGCACGATCACCATGCCGATCTTCCATTTTTAGTAGAAAATATTATACCTCCAACGGGAACATCCAAAATGTCGAAATTAATACCGAATGTTAATGATAAGAAAAACTATATTGTACACTACCGTACATTAAAACAAGCAATTAACAACGGCCTAATGGTAATGAGAACACACAGAATTTTAAAATTTGATCAATCTAAATGGTTGAAAAAATATATTGATTTCAATACTGATATGCGGAATAAATCGCAAACAAAATTCGGTAAAGATATGTTCAAATTGATCATAAATGCAATTTTTGGTAAAACCATGGAAAATGTGGAAAATCGCAAGGATATAAAATTAATAACCCAATGGGAAAACTCAAGAGGAAAATGTGGTGCTAGAGCCCTAATAGCTCGTCCTAATTTTAAAAGCTGTTCCATATTTACTCAAGATCTCGTGGCAATACATATGAACCAATTGAAAATTAAATATAATAAACCTATATATATAGGATTTTCCATATTGGACATGTCAAAAACGGTAATTTATGATTTCTTTTACAATTTTATCAAGACGAAATTCGGTAAAGATGCTTCCTTACTCTACACAGATACAGATTCCCTGATATTAAAAGTATTCACAAATAATTTTTATCGCTGTATGACTGAGAATCCGGATAAATTTGACACGTCAAATTATGTCGAGGGAAATACATTTAATATTCAAAAGAGTATGTCAGTCTTGGGTAGAATGAAAGATGAGTTTCCAGGTGATCCGATAATCAGTTTTTATGGTACCGGGGCTAAGGCTTATTGTATAAAATCGATTAAGAACGAAGTAAAAAAAGCCAAAGGTATCAAGAAATCGGTTATCAAAAATAATCTTAACCTGGAAGACTATCGGAAAGTTGTAGAACAAGCCGGTTTAATTTTTCGTAAAATGAAAACTTTCCGAAGTCAATTACATAACGTTTATACCGAAATAGTAAACAAAGTAGCTCTGTCCCACAGTGATGATAAACGTTATGTAATTCCATCTTCTACAAAAACATTACCTTGGGGTCATAGCGACATACAGTTCTATCAAACCACACCTGAGGAAAATGTTCGAAATGTTATGAGTGTGGTCGAAACGTTTTTATCCGAAGACGAAAAATTAGATCAACTTCTTAGTGTGATGGAAACGTTTCTGACTAATGATAATGTTTAATATAACGTGCTGGAAAATCCATACTTTATTGTATTTAGTTTTTTTCATAGAATATATATTTAACCTTGTATATTTCGACGCAAAGATTTTGAAGGACACATCGCAAGGCCGTCCGTGGGTGGAGCTGCATATTCAAGGTTATGGGTGGTGGGGTGGCTGCGCAGTAAAAATTAAGGGGTTGTGTTAGTGGGGGTGGTTGCATAAAACCAGATGTAGACATTGTGTAACTTCAGTCTTAGACATTTGTTCAGTTTCAAAGTTCAGTTAAAATTACTACGCAACATATAAAAATGAGTTCATTCAGTGAATTTGGTGGTTCAATCAATAGTTTTGTTCTTGCTGAGTGTGTTGACTCGCTCGCCGATAATAGTTTCGACATCGAAAAGTTTAATTTTCTAACACCTGGCGCATTCGAAGCAGAGTGTGGTGATGCCGGCAACAACAAATTAGACGCTGCCAGCAACAACAAATTAGATGATGCCAACAACACCAAATTGGACGATGCCATCGGTGGCTACATAAACTGCTTTCCACTAGATCGACAAGAAGAACCGCAGCCCGCAGTGAATATAATTAGCGATATAATAATAAAGGAGGCAGCAAAACCTTCAATACTGAAGAAAGTCCTTATGAAAGGCTCAAGATTTGTACAAGGAAAAAAACGTAAGGTGGAAAGCAGTCAGCCACAACCGTCAACATCTGGGTTGGGGGAGCGTGAGCCACAGCCGTCAACATCCGGGTTGGGTGGGCCGGTGTCACCTATAATCCGACAAAAAAGAAGGATTACAAATAAAGCAAAATTGATGACACCAAAAAAAATTGTTACCGACCAACCCGAAGATGGAGTTCCAAATAATCTGGGGCCATTTTCACAGGATGAAGACGGTGAGGTGATGGCACGATTGACCAATATGAAGACGGTTTGGGGTGATAAATTAGATCAGTGTAGGAGAGAGGCTGTGCGGTGTAGGAGAGAGGCTGAGCGGTATATGAGAGAGGCGAGCGACTGGGAGGCTCGGATGGAAAAGTATGAGCTACGTCTCTCACTCATACGCAAGTAAAAGAAATAAAAAAAAAATAGACTTGAATGTGTAGTTGTAAAATCGGCGTCTTGTGTTTACCATTCTATATTTAATAGGATAGGATAGTTTTTAAATATGTTTTAGTACTAAGTTTTTAACCGAACATCACTGCGGGCGTTTCCCTTCCGATGTAGTTGAACCTTGTCGCTGGTGGGAGGGCTTAAGGTTGTTATATAATAGACGTTTTTTTTTATTTGGTAATTCATTGAGTCAATTATTATAAAACAACCAACCAATACAACTACAAAAAATAATAAGTATTGAAATTAATTTGAAAATAATAATAATTATTTAGTCCTTAAGTAATAAGATGAATTGAAAAAAAATATATTATGTCACATATCTATATATAACCCAGTAAATTGCGTGTGTGTCCTATTATGAAAATTAAAGTTTTAATAAACCAATATGTCTCTTATTCCAACGAAAATGTATTAAATGTTGCGAAAATGTGTACATAAACAATTATAAAATTTTTAATAATTTTTAGAATATATAATTAAAAATGTTTTCTTTAGACCCCAAAAGATATAAACACATCGAAAACTCCCTTTAAGCTCAATTAAAATAGCACCTAAAAATTAGATAGGAAGTCGAAATGGTCTTTTGCCCGTTTTGCCGACCACCATTGGACGTTATAATATCGAAAACGGTGATAGATAGAGAAAAAAGTTTTAGATAAAAAAATTCCTAAAATCGAGTTCTACAAAAACGTCCACAGGACCTACCTCGTGGGAGTTACCGTTCGAGAGTTACGGACCTCTGAAGTCGGCGATTTACGCGTTTCTTGAAAAATCGCGATTTACGTGTAACTTTGAACCGCTATATCTCGAGAACGGTAGCTCGGACGGGAGCGCGCTTGGTGTTGCCGGACTTAGGTCGTCTAGTTCTACAAAAAGTTAAATGGTGACGATATTGTCCGACGCATTCCTGACTTTGTCAACGCGCTGGTGCACATTTTTGTTTTGAGCGATTCCCGAGCCTCGGGGGTGCGAGATAGCGACTTGGGTTAAATGTAAAAGTTGTTCGCCTAATAAAAAGTCATCGTTTGGTAAAGTTATCGTTCGTCTAGCTTTCGCCGTTACCGAGATACGCTTTTGCGAAGTTGACAAAAAAATTGCGTTTTTTGCTCAACTACGTCCCCCGCACCTCCTGACAAATTTTTAAAAACAAAAAAAAAAAAAAAAAAAAAAAAAAAAAAAAAAACTTGGTTTGATCTGCGATTAGTGTCAATCCAATAACCTAACCTAACATAACCTAACCTAACCTAACCTAACCTAACATAACCTAACCTAACCTAACCTAACCTAACCTAACCTAACCTAACCTAACTTAACCTAACCTAACCTAACCTAACCTAACCTAACCTAACCTAATCTACACTAATCTACACTAAGCCGGACCTGAACGATCGGGCACACCCAAAATTGAAAATTTTCAAGAGACGAAAAAAGTTTCAAATAAAAAAAGTTGACTTTCGAGAAAATCGAAAAAAAAATCAATATTTAATTTTTTCTTTAAAATACTCTATACTTATATTGATAATTTTAAAAACTAGAGAAATAACACAAACACATTAATAAAATCAGTATTTATTTATATTTATTTATATATATATATATATATATATATATATATATATATATATATATATATATAGTACAATTAAATGTTGACATTCTATACATCGCCACCATCCATTTTGCACCATTCCGTAGTAGCATCTTCACGTAGTGGAGTCGGCATTCCCTTTCTGCGTATCTTCTGAAACATCAGGCACTACCCACCAACTACTGTCGGCTGGACCATCAAACTCACCACGTGGTGATGGTGGACTCCACCAACTTGATGAGTCAGGCAGACTGGCTTCAGCCGACTCCTCTTCCTGACCCTCCTCATCAGACGAAGATTCATTTTGCACAACAAATCTCTGACCCATTTCAACTGTTTCGTCGTCGTCGTCGGAATCAGACGAATCTGACCGGTTATTTAACCGCACTGTTTCAACATCAAATACCCAAGAGTTAGAAGAGCTGGAAGACATGTTCGTTTTGCAAACTGATTTGGAATATAACAGAAATCTTAAACGTCAACCTTATATATATATATATACTCTTTGTATCTTATTATGTAGTCCGTTGCGCACCCAAGGTCCTATGACGTCGCATACCCTCAAGGTCGGGGAATATAGCAACGCTCTCAGGGAGGGTCGAATCTTAATTCAAGGACGAATAGAAAAGTCCTATGACGTCACCCACCATCAAGGTCGGGAATTAGCAATGCTCTCGGGGTCGGATCTTAATTCAAGGACGAGTGGAAACCAAATTTTTATATTAATTTACCTTTTAGAACTTAGACTAAAATAAAATTCAAAATAACTGGTGCAATATGTTTTATTATTTAATTGTTGACATTAGTTGCTAAACTATCTATTACACATATATTAAGTTTTATATCAAAACACTAAACTATATAACAATATATGGATATACTAAGATATACTTTAACATATATGCCAAATATAAAGTATAATAATTATAAATAACTAAACGACTAAACAAGCTTATTTGATGCAGAACCATTTAACATATTATAACTAAAAATAGAATCGTGAATTATTAATGCGAAAACTTTAGTGTCTTTAGGAAACCGACTGTTACGTGTTTCAAATTCAATCTTGACATCCACAGTTGACGAGTTTACAGCTTCCACCTGATGCGAGCAGTCAATAACAAACAGCGGATTTTTCATGTATTCGCCAAAATCCATCATTGGATCGTTAAATTCTCGACCATAATAACTGCTTTGGAAGTTTTCGTAGTTATAATAGGCCGCTGCATACAATTTCTTTGAAAAATCCAAAATTGAATTAAGATAAACTCGAATGTCACTTATATTTGCATTTGTAAATTCAGTCGCATCTTCTTTATAGCTATCCGCTTTTCCAATATTCTGAAATCCGATAATTAAATAACGAGGTTTCTCTAGACTTGTACTCGTTCTTATAGCCCAAACATCGGATGAAGTTTGTCGGAGAGCGGGAAGCTCGTAAAGATCCCACATACGGTAAGCCATTCGGATATTTGCATTATTACCACCTTTATTAATACGTGATAATAGTTTTAGCTTTTGTCTATCCTCGGGAACAATGTGACGTATTTTCCACTCCAGTTTGTCAATTTTAATGTCGGCTTCAACTTCGCCAATATAACAGTTGTTAAAAGTGCGGGCAATTATTATAATCAATTCCTGTTTAATGTTAAAAATCCCCTTCGTATAATCCTCAGCAAAACCCATCAGATATTTTAGGGGTACTTTGCCAGAAAATACATTACTAGCGGTATCCACAATGTGTTGGTTTTCTTCATTTAGACCCCATCCGCATGTAAGAAGCGGTTTCAGCTGTGTACTACCAATGGAAACCATTGTTTTAAGAGCTGTAGTTACACCTGGTTTTCTGACAACTGCAACTTTCTCACCGCCTATCTCATATCGAATTTCCTCAAATAGAAAAGCTAATGAATTATTAGATAAAAAACACTTTTTTGTAGCGTCTTTTGGTTTAAATGTTCCTTCGACATATATGTAGCTTTCCGATATATCCAAAATTATGTCTTGAAAGTGAACTGGGATACGAATTTCATCGGAATTTTGGAATTTAGGTGATCCGTAGGGTTTATATGTATGTTCTTGCAGGCTTATGATAGAATTATTGAAAATAGGTTCAGTAAAAACCTCAATTTTTTCACTACTTGTCATCATGTTCGTTGGCTTCGTACTTTCAAGCCGATGGATTGAAGAAATCTACGATCTTTGGCAGAGAGACGTTGATATCCTTTTGGTCCGACGTTGTGATCGTGAATGAGCTCTGTTTTAGCGACATGTTTCTTTTTATTAGGTTTCGTTATTGTTTGACATATCGGAGAAAACATGTACGGTCGGCGGTTGTAACAAAAACCCATCGTTAGACTAGTTTTTTTAGCTCCAGTTTAATAATAATCTTCTCGTCGTTGAAATCGATAAGATCACCGTTGTCGTCCAAGATGCGTAGAGTAATGTTGTCAATGAACTGACGTCCTTCAGGCTTCAACGGCAAATAAATAAGGTTTGTGGGTTCTTTCGTTATCTTATAACCAGGTTCAACATCAATATCAAATTCAAATAAAATATGACATTCTTGTGAGTTCAGGTATGCTCCAGAGATAATATTACAATCAACACGTATTATGCGTACTTTCATAATGTCTACTTGAGGGGTTGATTCATGTTTTTTGTTGTCCGTTATTAACAATATACGATCAAATCCCAACATCCGACCAATGCAGTTTTCTCCTGTAAAATCCATAATGTATTTTGTTTTTATTTCACATTTCAATGTGTTATTATTGGGTGTTAATGAAAATATTTTATCATCATTATCTCTCGTGGATAGTTGTAGGGCAGTTTTCATTGCTTTTTCAATCTCGTGCACTTCATATACTCCGGGGGGAATTGTTAACTTTATAGATGGTGAAGTTTTGTCATTTTTTTTCTTATATGCAAATGAATTATTGCTTTCATCAATATTAAAAATAGAATTATATGTGTAAAATCCAACAAGTGCAAGCCCATATTTATTGACTGTACTGAGTTCTAATGGTGGGTAAAAATCTGTACTTAACACGCTCGAGCGTCCTGTTAATGTGAATGTGTACGACATTACTGATAAAAAATCTACTGTTTTTAGCTTTTATTGTTGTCGACAGCAGTTTATATTGCTATAGGTTGTACACCGTTTACTTGGTTTTGAAATTTTAAACCAATTTTTTTCTGTTATTTTTACATCACTTATTTTACAGGAACAGCAAAACAATCTCCTAGGCGCTGGTCCATCACATTCATCTCCATTCAGATTCTGGTAATTATGATGGTCCGTACAATACTGATACTTTAACATGTCTATGTCACATTTCATGTGTTCTGGTAATTTATCCCAAACAAGTGCGATTTCATTTGGGGAACAAGCAATCATTACCTCCTTGGGTATGTTTTCTAACTCTTTAGAAGTCATTTTTAATAAACTACCGGAACGATAATAGGCTTTTAACGAAGACGCCATCTTTTTATAACTATCCCGATCCATTTGGGGGGTATAAGACATATTGACTTTTACGATTGAGAGAGAAACTTTAAGCATAAATGACCGCACCAGACTGTCCCAAATTTTTGTTGTCGATCGTATGTATAGTAAATTTCCTTTGCTGCTTCCCCACCCATTCGCAGATATCGAACCAGTTCAGTTGGTGGTGGTAAATCACCAAAGCTGTCGTAATATGTAACTTCTGAATCATTCTTTCGATACGCCACCCAATGTGTTCCAAATCCCATTATACTGTCCAAATTAAGAATACCAGATTCATAACGTCGAGGAAGTGAATCTCGCATAAATACACCTCTAAAGTATGGTACTTGTAGCTGTAATGCATACCTTTCTAGATCAATATTCGATAATGGCCTTCGAGGAAGGCATTTTACTAGTTTTTTGAATGGTTCATAAAAAGCCCTAAATCTGTCCTATATGGTTTCAAATACATTCCACCTCCATTCGATTTTAGCTGTAACTCACCACCAGTTTTTTGGGTAGTGGCATTTTTTGCTGTTTTTACTGCACGCACTACCCCTGCAACACCACCTGCTAAGGATCCTAATGCTGAGAGCCCAGCAAATATTGGTATCAAAGGTAATAAGCCACCAACCTTTGGAACAGGTATAATTCTAGGTATGCGTATCTTCCGCTTACCACCACGGGCTTTTAATAATTTCCTTGCCGCAGCCACTGCTATTCTAGATGCGTTAAATATGTCTTTTTCAGCAAATTTCTTACCACCAGCCTTAGCTAATTCAGCTCGAATGGGTTGTCGCAATGTCGATCCAAAAGTAAACTTGGACACTCTTTTGTTTTTACATGTACGTTTCCCTTTCACAAATCGTCGTCGTCGTCGCTTTCCTTTGGAGCTCTTTATTTTAGCTGAATGCGTTGAAACACCCATACCGAAACGTTGTTTCGCCTTCATAATATTTGTTACCAACCAAGCAGATATTTTTTCACCTGCACTAGCGTCTTTTGATTTTACTCTCTCCCAAGCACGTTGTTCAAGATCGTAATCAGCTTGATGGCGTGAACTTAGGTTATTTTCGGTTTTTGAATATGCTATATCGTGTTTCTTACACGCTGAATCTAATGGGTTAATTCCCAAATCACCTCTCGCTAATCGCTTTGTAAGTTTGGTGCCTGGCCCACAATATTGATAACCGGGAAGGTGTAACTCAAACGGTAGTTTATTAATTATAGAATTCACTATACCACACCCAGTCTTACTCGAATATCGAGAGCGTCCACTTCGTTTGATGGTCTGCATCTGAATGAGTAGTTAAAGCCGTGTGTACGATATAAAATATTTTTTTTTCACTATAATGCGTATTGTTAAGCTGAAACAGAAGCTAGAAATAGATAATCTCGATGAGAAGGTTGGATCTGGACATGTAGGGAAAAATGTGAGACGTCGGCATGGTCCTTTGTTGCCATTATCAATTCGTGGATTGCTAATAGGACCTTCTAATTGTGGAAAAACCAATGTTATGATTACCTTGCTTACACACCCTTTAGGATTGCGCTTTGAAAATGTCTACGTATATTCAAAGGCGCTGTATCAACCCAAATACGAATATCTCAGGAAAATTTTCACGCCGATTAAGGGTCTTGGTTATTATACTTTTAGCGATACAACAAATATCGTGGAGCCATCCGATGCCAAACCAAATTCAATTTTCATATTTGACGACGTAATGTGTGAAAAACAGGATGTTATACGATCATATTTTAGTATGGGACGACATAAAAATGTAGATAGTTTCTACCTAGCACAAACCTATTCCCGAGTTCCCAAGCAATTAGTACATGACAACGCCAATTTAATTATAATGTTTAAACAAGACGAAATGAATTTACGACATATTTTTTCGGATCATGTATCGCCAGATCTGACTTTTACACAATTTCAAGAAATGTGTGCTAAATGTTGGAATGACAAGTATGGGTTCCTCGTTATTGATAAGGATAGCGATTTAAATTCGGGAAGATATCGCAAGGGGTTCGATAACTATATATACACAGAGTAAGATCAGTGAATTCGCATTACATAGTTGTGTGATACTCTGGCAACATCACCTTCATGATGAATAATGATATAGATCTGAAACGTCAATTGATTGGGGTTACAGATGCCGTTCGAAAAAAGTTTAAACAAATTAGAGCTGCTAATGTACAAGATAAATTTGAATTGGACAAATTTTATGAGCCGATTGCTAAGCCTTTGACTTCTATATCCGATGCAGTAACACAAAAGTCTCGTAAACATATACAATCACAACCGAAAAGTTTAAGCACATACATAGAGGAGCCACTAAATAAAACAACCATGTTCATGTCAGAGGAGTTTCCCGTAGAAACATCAACACCGATCACAGAAAGGTCCAAGTACACTGCTGAAACATCGATAGATACCCCAAAAAACGAGACGTTAGATGGAATTTATGCAACACCTTCTCCATCAAACAAATCTACAATGTCAGCTGTCACATTAAAAGATCGCTCATCTCCGGATATTATCATTAATACATATATGAACGGTTTAAAGACAAAACCATCACAATTCGATACAGTTTATGGAGTACATCATAAATCAAAAGTAAAAAACAAAAAGTTTATGGGTAATTTGGAAATACGTTTTCCTCCTGGTAAAGTGACACTATGGCACAACTCTAAGAATATTGCAACCTTTGAAGGGAATGCGGAACTTTACGATTTGATATTCTTAAAAAATCCGCGGGTATTAGAGCATATCGAAAAGATGACTCCCGAAGTGGCAGAAGACTATAAAAAGATGCTGCGATTGACAAATGCAGCATACAAGGGCTATGACGAGAAGCGGGGACTACAGGAAACCAGGCGGAAAAAATATTTAGAGATTATAAAACCATTAATGACAGGGAATCGAATGGGGAGTGGGATCGCAGGTAAAAAAACATATGCTCAAGTAGTGTTACCATTAAAAAAACGTGTTTTATCGGAAACTCCTAGCTACGTATATTGGAATAACCCGAAGGAGTTGGTAGAACGATTACAATTGCTATGGAGTTCAAAGATGGCTGGTCATACCGGACACGATAATGAAATAATGTCAATTATAGAAGAACTTCGTGAGGAAGGTATAATTTATTGAGTAATCACATAATTTGATCAGTATCTCAAGAGACGTGAGTTGGAACTATGACTACTAGCACAGAAAAAATAAAAATTGTCAATGAACTTCATAGGTCAGCAAGAAAAAATTTTCCCAGAAGACACACCATCATTAAAGGATATGAAGACTTGTGGCAAACAGATTTGGCGGAAATGCAACAGTATGCAAATGAAAACGATGGATACCGCTATATCTTGGTGTGCATAAATTGCTACTCCAAATTTGTCTATACTAGGGCGATTAGAAACAAGACAGGGGCTGAAGTCACTAAAGCAATGAAAGACATTTTTAAAGAAGCAAGATATACACCAATAAATCTACAAACCGATCAGGGAAAAGAATTTTTTAATAACATATTCCAAAATCTTGTTAAGGAATATAACATTAATCATTATTCGACGTACAGCACCAAAAAAGCTGCGATAGTTGAACGAGTCATACGTACACTCAAAAATGATCTCTATAAGGAGTTTTCAGCTAGAGGTTCCTACAAATGGATACAACTTTTACCAGTCATAACGAAAACCTATAATAACACAGAGCATCGTACTATTGGTATGAAACCTATAAACGTTAAATCAACCACACGCATTAACGCATACAATTGGATAAAAATAGTACCCAAAAAGTTTAAATTTCGTTTGGGCGATATAGTTCGTATAAGCAAACACAAAAGTGTCTTTGATAAAGGATATACGCCCTCATGGTCCACGGAACAGTTTAAAATCGCAAAAGTTAACATTACCAATCCACCAACATACCTATTGGAATCAATAGAAGGTCAACCTATAAAAGGATGTTTTTATGAAGCTGAGCTGCAAAAAACAAGCAGTCCGAATGTATATTTAGTGGAAAAAGTACTTCGTCGCCGCAAGAAAAATAATATTAATCAATTATTTGTAAAATGGTTAGGATTTTCAGATCAATTTAATTCTTGGATTGATGAGACAGATATTGTTTAAAATATTATATGTTGTAATACATTCAAACCTATCTAAATATGTATATTGGTTAAGGTTACTATTAAAATAAATACCCAATGAACTTCAACTTTGTTTTATTTAAATATGTGTTTATTACAATTATAAACTAGGTTTATTCACAACAATCATCATTCTTGATTATATTTATACCAATCAGCAATCTTGATATTATCTTCATATATGAGTAATCCTCATCAAGCTGGGGCTATATTAATTATTTCTCATACATTATTCCATTTATATGCTTGACCACTTTTTTCTCCAAATCGCTCATGCTGATTTCATGTTTTTCAATTCTCCCGAGTACATCCAATTTTATTGTTTCAATATTAACAATTTTCGCTTCAAGCTGCTTTATATCGACACGAACCTTATTAAGTAGATCTGTATTCAGTATATCTGCTATTTGTACGCGTAATCGATGAATTTCTTTAAGCGCATAATCCTGGGTAACAGCATCACTACCCTTAGTCGGTGGGGCGACATTGGTTAAAGATTTTCCCCGCATGTCATATTGACCGTCCGGCGTAAGCTTAAATCCAATTCCTGGTGATCCCCTCAATAAATGCACTTTTTCACCAGGCTTTTGACGTCCAAATTTATCAATTGTGTTGTTACCACGACCCATGTTTATCTAAAACTGTTTTTTTTCACCAAAGTGCAGCATTATAAGGTATAAAATAAAACTTGTAGTCTCTGCGACGTTGCTTACATATTTTCATTAAGGTTCGATAATATGACATCACTTGTTTCTAGTATCATGTTAAATAGTTTTCTATTATCATAGTTAGATATTTTCCTTGAATGTATCCCAGATCTATGAGTTTCTCTAATTAAACGATCAACATTTTGCTCAAGGTTGGATAATATAACTTCTCTTTTTTCTATTATCGAGTACACATATGCAAATTCTATTTCCGATTTAATGACACTAAGTATTTCACTAATTTTAAAATAAGTTTGATTTAATAATTCAACCAGTAATATCCGAAGTTTTTCAATTTCTTTAAGGAAATATTCTCGGGTTACAGTATCACTACCTTGTGAAGGATCTGCTATGTTAGTTAAAGATTTTCCTTGAATGTCGTATTGATGATCAACATTCAACTTAAAACCTATTCCTGGAGGATTGTATACTACTATTTTTTTATTAGCTTTTTGACGACCAAATTTATCAATTGTAATGTTAATTCTACCCATGCTTACATAGAACTGATGTAAAATTTAAAAATGTTTGAATTTATATCTGAAAACTGTTAAAAATAATAGAAATAAAAGAAAGGTAATAATAATAATAATTTATTTTTTACCTAATACTAAATATTTACAAATTCCTAAAACTATTTATTTAAAAAAACTTATGGTTCAAACCCAAACACCCTCATTTCCTCTTTTGTTAGACATATATGTCTAACAATGTCTTCCAAATCTTCATCTTCTTCCCAAAAGTCCCCAAAAAAGTCCTCTTCGTCAGACGTGTCTAGGGGGGCCTCTAAGTTGGATGCTGTGGAAGAAGAAGAAGATGGAGAAGCCGCAACCGCCCATTGCTGCCCTTCTTGACTAAACTGCGGCGATGGAGACCGCAAAATGTCAGAAGGGCCAGCTTGATCGGGGACCTGCAAAATCCCCGATGGTCCTGCTGTCTGCGAAATGTGCGGAGATGGATCAGCTGGGGTGGTTGCTGTTGTATCCTCTTGCGGTGGCTTCTCCTAGCACTGGGTGGTGACGAAGTTGGCGATGTTATTTGCTCATACATCACAAAATTATTGCACCAATTACAAAGACCCCTCGTTCCAACTAGCACATCATAGTGCTCACACATAGCACACCTCTGCATCCCATTTATCGAAAATGGCCGGACAATCGCTATCGGCTTTTCTGGTACTGCATTCTTTGTGGAACTAGATTGAGATTGACACTGAGACATTTTAAACTTCTTTTTATTACACGTAGCTAAATAACGATGAAGACGAACTAATAATTTGCTTGTTTAAGTGCGTGTATATATACAGATTGTTCAAGGTTGTGTTTGCAACGTCACACAGTTATGAGGCGTGTACATTCGTTTGGGGGCGTGTACATATAGATATTTCAAGGTTGCGTTTGTGGGCGTGTACATATAGATTTTTCAAGGTTGCGTTTACAAGGACACACAGAATGCATGTGAATAGGATTTGGGTGTTATTTTCTCGGAGAATTTAAGAATAAACAAATAACACAAATACATTAATAAAATGATTATTTATTTACAAAATTATTTTTGCATGATACATATAATTGTTTACATTCCTATTTGTTTTTCACAGTTTTCATTCTCTATATCGTCAACATCCATTTTCTCCCATTCTTCAGTATCATCTGCGGTATTGTCTACACGGTCCAAAATATCTGCACCATTTTTCACGACTTCATTGATGTTTTCCGCTGAGACCAAACCATACTTTGATAACAATTAAATTAGAAATAATTTGGTATTTCGACAACATAGCTTTGGAGACCTTCGTCGATCATTTCCACGCAAAACTCGTCTAAGTTGATGGAACCATACAGGTACCTTTCACACAAATGAGCGCCTGACATGAAATTAATTACATCTTTCATGTACTTTCTATATTGACTGACTGTTGATTCAACCGCCGACCCATCATAGGTTGCAAAATGTAATATCTCTTGTGCCGCATTTCTTAACTTATGCGACAAACACATAATGTGAGAATCAAGGTCTTCACTTGGTGTGATGATACTATTGCTGTCACACATCTTTCAAACACTAATTATTAAAATGTCTGTGTATTCTGATTTGTAAAATAATTACCAAATTGTTAATTAACCCAAACACCCAATTAAGAACCCAAATTAAAAGACGAAAATAATACCAAATTAAGTAAATATTTCTAAATTTTGTTTATTTTATTAAGCACCAAAATTAAAAGATGAAAATAATACCTAATAAGTAAATATCTCTAAATTTTGCTTATTCTAAACACCCAAATTTAAATATTGATCTACTAGTATTAGTGTCTGAGATTACTCGCAAGCTCTGCCCCAAATAAGTTAAAGTATACATCCCACCCGACTTATTTATAATTTCGATAACGTCTTCAGAAATGGTTTCGACAACACGCTTTGGTAAAAAAGTTTGAAATGTTTTATCATGCCTTTTGTCGTACAATGTTGCATGAAAAGCTTTGCCAAACCGTGTCATCTTTAAAGCAATATTTTGAACTATAAAAACTTTCCCAATTGTTAATGATGAAAATTTTCTTTGTTCAACAAAATCAGCATTTCGTTAATTTCACCCAAGTTTAATTTTGCACTCATTGTTGAAAAAATGTAAAAGATTTAATATAAAAACACAGTATTACCGTAAATTTAAAAAATTGAATCAGAATACACCACACAATAACTTTTTAATGATGAAATCACTTGTGACCGCACAAACAGTGTACCTCTTTTTAGCTTTGAATGGCGTCAGCCTTGGTTTTAATAGCTAACACTCAAGGTCGCATGACGTCACATCCTCTCAAGGCCAAACTACCCAGCACACCTGGCCTCTCAACGTCATGGACAAGTATCGAAAAAGCGTGATGCGCGCTCAAGGTCATATGACGTCACATCGCCTCAAGGCCAAACTACAGAGCACACCTGGGCTCTCAAGGTCAGGAGTAGTGGTGGGGGGTGAATCAGTTCCCGTATTTGATATCTACTCATATCTTAAAATTCAGCATTAAAAACATACTAATTTCAAATTTTCTACAAGAATTAATTGTAATAGAGGGATGCGCTGGTAATATTGAGGTACAAATTCAAGAAACTGAAAATAAAGGAAACTAAGAAAATTACTTATTGTAAAAAGATCCATCCTAGGTTTAAATATTTTCAAGTTTTATCCTTCCTAGATGTTAAGAATTGTGTTGGTCTGTCTGTTGTAGTGTCTGTCATTTTGGGGCATTGTTAGAGAAATACTTATCCTTTGTATTAAAATTTTAGTAATAATTTAGTATTTAAAGGTCATATCAGAATGACCTAGTAACATTTCGATAAAAATTCAATTTGGCGTAACAAAATGGCGGCCTAATAAAATGTTAAAAAAATAATTACTAAAAAACCAACTACCCAACTTATTTTGCACCAACATCTAGTGTTAGGTAGCAATAAATTCATAAGATTTTGGTACGAATCCGAGATAGTATATAAAACAACTTATTGAATATATTATTATAAACTGCTAGCCATAAATAGTGGGACAAGCAAATTTGTAGGTTAAATGCAGAGTTGAATATTTTTAAAACGAATGAAGATATTAAGATAAGGTTTTTAACCTCCTGTAAAAATTATGGCGTATTAACGGTTTTAAGCATATAACCTACCTATGCTAAAAAGTTATCTATACAGGGCGATAAACAAAAATCATTTTTATTTTGTAATTGCTTGATCAGCCTAGTCCTTGATAAAATTGTAAAAAACAATTTGAAAAGTTATTTCTAATCTTTAGTAATTTTCGAGCAAAATTTTTTTATTGATAAATTTATTTTTGTCACATATTAAGTTATAATTTTTTTAGGCGTTTGATGTAAAGTTTTCTTGCTACAAAGCCATTAATCCTTAAATTTTTTTGTAATCTACAGCGTGGAAAAAATTATTATAAGATTATTAAGTATATATTTCAACAGGCTGTAGAATAAAAATCAATTTAAGTTTAAAAATTTTCATTTAGATGTTTGGGAGTACTAAAACCACGGTTGATTACCTTCATCAAGGGTTTTACTTTGGAATACATAGATGTTACTTTAAAGTATAAAGTACCCCATATTCTATTCTAAAGAGTGCGCGTCTCGGATGAGATACTGTATGACCAGTAAAGTCTGCATGTATTGATTTTTTTAAATATTTAGTTGACCTTTATAAAACATAAATTAGAAAATAAGTTTTCGCTTGGGAATGTATGCAAAATTAAAAATAAAATTAGTCACGTCATTTGTCTTGCTTGTTAAATTTGACATTGCTTTCAAAAATTGGCAGAAATTTATATTTCTTTTCAAAATTTTGAAAAATGGAATATTGATTTTATGCATATTTGTTATTGTTTCTGTTCTATCGGTTGAATTCAATTTTTTCAATTATTATAACTTGCTACTTCAGTTAGATAACAGAATATGTTCTAGCCTAATTCAAAATATCACAGTAGTTTTGTCAGTAAAAACGCTGAAGGATAAATTTGTTCAAATGTTACCATAGCTTAGGCTTTATTTGGTTATTTCAATAATTTAAAAAATATTTTTATCGAGAAAATGACGATTAAAATATAAAAGTAATTAATAAAATCTATGTAGGCCATACATTTTTCAAATATAGATAGTTTAGTTTAGATTTGCTTACATTTGCTTAGGTGAAAAAGGTAACAGTGAAAAAAAAATGACATGAACCGTTGGTATCGAAATAAAAAAAGCAAAGTGTGTTTTGCAATTTTTTAAAAAATATCAGATTTGACAGGCAAATAAATCGTATGATTAACTTTTTTACTTCAATATTAAAAAAGTTTTTGCTGGTCAAACAGTATATCCGAGACTTTATGCAATCTAT
>JAUTXW010001080.1:0-28670 GCA_030620095.1 Kuschelorhynchus macadamiae
GTGCGTGGATCAACTAAATTAATTTATGAGCAAAACGATGGACAAACACAGCACTTGGGAAGGTTTCTCGAACTTTAGCTTGCAGACCCCCTAATTGTCCTGCCACCACTGCAGCTCCATCAAAGCTTTGAGCAACTAATTTTTTCTCTCCATTAATTTCTTTAGTAACGTTATAAACTACGGTATATAATGCATCTGCAGTACGATTCTCGGACACATTCTTAAAACCTAAAAATCGCTCTTGAATACTTCCGTCTGGTTTAACGTAGCGTACTACTACCGATAATTGGCTAAAATTAGTGATATCAGTTGTTTCGTCCAGAACAATAGCAATGAACCGCGCCTCGCCAATCTCCTGCTTAATTCTTTTTAGAATAATGGTTGCAAAGCAAGTTAAATCATTCTGGATTCGATTCGACGATCCGCGAAAAACGCTAGACTGCTATAAATGATTTTTTAAGCAATCATCGTATTTAGCTATTAAACTAAGTAAATCTTGAAAATTTTTTCTTTTTTCTTCTTTCCCTTGTTTCGTCATGACCCAATTCCCAATTCCAAATCCCAATTCGTGCTGTCCGAGAAAACAAACAACATCGATAAGCCTTCTTAATATTTGCCTATTTTTATCGACTAGCTTATTAAGGGCGTGTTCAATGCTGGTTTTGCCGAAGACTCTTTCCTTTATGACGGCCTGCAAATGCGCTTTGGACATAATGTGTCTTTTTACAGATTTATAGAAATTGCTTAAATCGGAAAAACCAGTTTTTATTTCAGAGACCTTTTTTCATTTTCAAAAAGTAAACATGGCCGACAAAATAATTTACTTATATTTTCACACCCTGTTAGCCATTTAAATTGTTCGTATTCTTTTTCGGATAAAAATGTCTAATACAGTTTTTCATTTTTGTGGTTAAATTTTTCATAGGCGGTTTTGCCCTCGTTTGGAAATTATTTGAAGCTTATCAGCAAAGTTTAATGTTGAAAATCCCTTAATTATTAAGACACACACTACACACTCTTCTTACTAAATTCTCCAATATTTTCAACGTTATTACCGACAGCCGAAGTTGGCGGTATTTGCATATCCAAGTCCGTATTATTGTCTTCCATATCGCACCATGCACGACGCGACGTACGTATCACACAAGACACGGATAGCCGTTCAAACAAAGAACCTACTCCAACGATATCCGATAGATCCGCCCCCACTTAAAGCACGCGAAATGCAAAAATTGTAAACAGCCGGTGGAAAGTTCAATAACCTCTGGCTCGATTCAGATGAAATCAAGCATACAGAACTTGGCTGCAGAGAAGCTAGCGGCCCGCATAGGTTCTATTCCATTTTCTATAGTCGCTCGGTCGGAGTCAAGTCCGCATTTATTATGGGCTTGATAATTAAGATAATATTTTAGCATTTTTAATATAAACTAAATTAATGGTTTCCTATTTCAAAAATTACATTTTAGAAGATGTTTTGTAATTTTTTTCGGGGAAGCACTGCTTCCCTTGCTTCCATACTGTACTTCCCTGTATAGGGCTTTCTCAGAACCTGGTTTATTTTTGTATTATACCTAGACTGAAACGCAATTTTGTAAATAACCATTTTTTTCAGCTGAAATGTATTTATATTTGTATAAATAAAGTATTGTTGAAAGCACATAAACTTATTTGTTAAAATTTGAAATGATCCTAAACTATACAATTCATACAGGTCAAGAAGGTTTCACAACACATTTCCACGATATATACATCACAAAAATAAAATAAAATAATATATTTTAACATTTTGAAATACCTTGTATATAACTGTTTACATTTTGAGCCGTGCAACCTAACTTTTAGAGGCTTTATAACTATTTGTGCATTAATTTTAAACAACCAAATGTACGTTAGAGAAGATTTAGTATATTTTGAAAATTTCCTTTCTGACTCACTAGTTATTATAAAAAAAAACAAAATTTCTTTTCACATATTCAGAATTTCTGAAGAAATTAATATTTGCCGAACAAAATCATTAAATTAAATTTTGCAGCAGTAAGCTATATAAGAATAAACTTAAATCCCTTGGTTTAATCGTAGTTGAAGTTTTTCATTTGATCACCATTGATCTAAATTGGAATTTAATATTCTGATTTTAATACTTTTCCAATCAAACCGATTAACCCTTGAGTTCATTATAGAGTGAAGCAATAAAGTATTTGAGTAAGAAACGATTGCAAATATGTTCAATAAAGACCATAAAATTGCACTCGGAAATATTGGAGCAGCTATTCAAATGATCCAATTTTTTTCTAAAAAGTAGTTCCCGTAGATCTCTCAGCCATGCCCTTAATTGGTAAGTATATTATTTTAAACAAAGCAAACTGATTTTACAATAGTTTACATCCATTTTGCCATTGAGGTGTAAAAGGCAATTTTTTGTAAGTTTTTGAATGATAAGTGCGAGCATGGTGGTAAATACTTCCTAACAAATAAGGTATGCGTCAATACGCTCGAGGATGTTTCACATATTTAAATTGTTAATGTAAACTGTACTATTGTAACATGCCGTAGCACGACGTTGCCAAATTTACGCTTTTCCCTAAGATAAGGAAAGTGTGCATAATCTGGCAACACCGCATAAACAGAATAGTATGCTCTATGATAACATACGTTTTTTCAAGCTTGTACCTGTATAGATTATTGACTATCTCTACCAAGGGATGCCCAAAACATCTTAGAAAAGGAAATGATCAACGTTGTATATTTTATTGTCACTAAAAACTTCATTTACATTACTCTCCAATATCTACTCTATTGAAGTTAGTACAATCCGCTTTTTTTCTAAAAAATCATGTTTTAAAAAAACGTTTACATTACTAGTTTGTATATAACGATTTTTCGACTAATGTATTGTCAACCTAATACTGTTTCATGTAATTTATTGAGAAAATAAATTTTGGTTTTGAAAAATATCAAATTATTTTAGAAATTCTATGAAATTGTCTTATTTTAAACAGAATACGGCCCTGCCTATTAATCCTGTCTCAGAGTGTTCAGCTGATACTGATTGGTTTACGCGCCACTTGCGTTTAAGATGAATAGACTCTAGTTCGGGTCCTCCACTTATCTAAAGGGCATGCTGCACTAAACTGCTGGCCATTTGAAACAGTTCACCTGCATTTTTTGATAAAATTTAAGTTGGAATATATTCAAAAACGAGACGATGTACTGAGATGAGGTTTTGAGTTGTATCTTGCCTTTGATGTTAAGGTTTCTTGCTAGAGGGCTCTTAAGTCATAATAGTTTTATAATGTGCACGGTCCGCACTACGCAGAACATATACAGGGTGTGAAAAAAATGTGGCAAGGTAAGTTAAAAACATAGCAATCCTAAAGATCATGTACGTATATTTCAACACCCTGTAGGAATTTTTCCCCGAAAAGTTGAGTGCGATTAGTGCCGAGCAAGGAGAAATGTTACATCAAGATATACTAACAATGGACAACGCTACCGAGGCAGATGGGATCCAGTAATTATAGGGGATTATTGTTGGTTTTTTATAAGAGAAAACGATCAGGAATATAAGCGAAAGTCAATATTTGAAAAAAAGTTGCCTACAAAAGACTTACAATAAATGTATTTTCATGTGTATATTTGTAAATAAAACCTGCTTCCCTTAGAATATGTTGTTTTCCTTCTTGGTTTGAACTTATATATAAAAATATATAAAAATTATATAAACATTTTGAAATCAAATCAAACTAATGCAATCTGTAATTCAAAAATCTATATGTGGTGGGCAATTTTGGTTGTTGAGTTCGAAATCAGGATGTTTTAAATTCCCTGTACAGCATTTTAACTATTTCTATACTCTCAAATGCATCTAATAATCTGTTATTAGATACATTTTTTATCAACTTAAGATTATGTATTCCTATTTGGTGATTGTTTACCAAAGCACGTTGACAACGCTTGACTTTTAGATCGCAGTCATTACAGCTAATTTCATAGATGCCACTCCTCTCCTTCAAGTCGACTTTGTCTTTAGGGTTTCCAAGGAGATTTTTCAAACTGTTTTCCGTTTTGAAGGCTACTTTAAAACCTACGTTTTTAAATATTCTTTCTAGACCTCTCGTATATGTGCGATCGTATGGGATTACTATGAACTTGGTGCCTCAGGTGCTTGAAGAGTAGTGGCATCGTTTAACATCTTATGCTTATGTCTAAAGTGCGGGGCACGAAAGAGAAAACCGGGCGGTCCTTAAAATAAAGGTTCATAGTCTTAAGCAAGCGGAAAAGTAAAATTTGTATACACAAATAAATTTTGTGTTAATTTATTTGTTGTAATAGTTTTCCACTTCACCTACAAAGTGCCCCGGCTAAGCGGTACGGAAAATTAACCGAGGATTTAGTAAATTTTGCACTAGTCCACTTGTAATTGGGATGTGGCTAGAGTCTCCATGCAGTTGCCGTTAGAAGGTTCTAGCTATTTCCGGTGGCGTCTATACATTTCGACCATTTGTTTTAATGTCTATATAAATGCGTTGTGTTGAATTTGAAATATTATTTCGAAGTAACGATGACGAGCAAAAGAGGTAAAACAATTCGAAGCGGTGCACGTGAAGTTATTGCTAGCGTTATAGAGGCCTGTACTAGAGAAGCTGAAAATAATAGTTTGACTATTCCAATTTAAAATCGAACAGAACGCGCTGCATTTTACACTGGTGTTTCGGAAAGTAGTGTAAGAAAAATTCAAAGAGAACATAATGATCGCTTATGTTCTACTTCACTTTTAAAATCTCCTGGTAAAAAAAGATCCCGATTATCATACAAAGATAAAATTGACGATGGTGATTTTCAAGTAATTCGACGAACAATAGAGGATTTTTACATAAACTTGAAGAAGGTTCCGACCTGCAAACCCCTACTTCGTGCTGTAAAGACCAAAAATAGATTTTCCGTACGGCTATAAAACCTTAAATAGGATTTTACGACCAAATGATTTTGTTTGGCGCAAGTGCCGAAATAAACGAAAATTGCTCATTGAGAGACCAAATATTTTTCACTGGCGGGAGAAATATCTATCAACTGTAAAGCAATATAGACAAGAGGGGCGCAATATTGTGTATCCAGACGAAACCTGGGTAGATAATGATATGACAGTGAACAAATGCTGGCCAAGTGAAAGTGTTACAGGTGTTGTTCAGGGAATCCGCTCTAGTAGTCGCTTTATTATAGTTCATGCTGGTTAAGAAACCGGATTTGTTCCAGGTGCTGCTTTAGTTTTTCGCTCGGGACTAACATCTGCAGACTATCATGGACAGATGAATAGAGATAATTTTGAAAAGTGGTTTCTCGAGAAGCCTCTACCTAACATTCCTCCCAAATCAGTCGTGGTAATGGATAATGCGTCTTATCATTCTCACTTAGAAGATAAAGTGCCAACTAAATACTCTATAAAAGCTCATATGATATCGTGGCTTAAATCGAACAATCTTGTATGTGATCCAACATGGAAAAAATATCAATTATATGAAACAATATCAGCCAACAAGCCTAGAAAAAAAAAGTATGAAATTGACGGTCTTTTACGTAACCTCGGTCATACACCTTTAAGGCTGCCTCCATACATGTGCGACCTCAACCCTATTGAACTTGCACGGACACGAGTGAAAAAATATATTCGAAAGCGCAAAACCGGTGAACTTTCAATTAAAGATTTAAATAAAACAACATTAGAAGCGATAGACTCATTATCGGCTGAAAATTGGAAATCGTATGTTAAACATGTTCGTTCTATTGAAGATAAATACTGGAAAGTAGATGGCAAAATTGAAACGGTTATTGATGCTTTAGTTATCACACTTGGATCCTCAAGTAGTGACGACGAAACCTCATCATTTTCAGAGGAAGACAATGATCATTAGAATCACAGCTGTCAACCTCAAAAACGGCTTAGCTTTTTTTAATAATAATAAAACTTTAATAAAGTAGCTGTCAATAAACTGCTTCAAAAAATTAATCAAATTAAAATAATTAATTTTCTGTTCAGTACCGGGTCTCAAAAAATATCTAATATTGCAATTAACATTTGAAAAACTACAGATCTCATATTTTTCCAAAATTAGCACATCAATGTAGTTATAGTATGGGAGCCAGCACTGATTCCAGTGAACAAGATTTATCAAAATTTTAACTTTTGCAGTTCGACTTTGGGCTATTCGGGTATGCCAAGTGACCGTTTGTCTCCGTCTGTCATATTACTTTGTACAGGGTGCGTCATTGTGAAGTACTATACATGGCGTTTTCTAGTTGCGTGCTAATGTTAAAGGAGAGTGATTCTTGGACCTTTTTAAGAAAAAAGTTTAATATGAACCCAAAAGTCTTGGAGATACAGGGTTTTAAAAAAACATTTTTTTATTTATAGAAGGGCATTTTTTATTACCAATCAATTTTTGAAATTTTTACCAGTGGCGTGCATATGTAATTAACCTGGGAAAATCCGTATGCTCCTTAATGCATAGAAGATGTGTATCAAATTTCATGCAGTAATCTACAATAGCATCAGAATTGGGATGAAAAAAATGTTTTCTTTTTAAACTTTATCGTCCTGTATCTCAAAAGATAAGACTTTTAGAACATAAAAACGCCCTGTATAGTACTTCACAATGACTGCCCCTGTATAAAGTAATATGACAAAGGGAGACAGACAGCCACTTTTGGCATACCCGAGTAGCCCAAAGTTGAACTGTATAAATTCAAATTTTGATAAATTTCGTTCACTGGATCTGATGCTGGCTGCCCTTGTAAAATCTGGATTTGTAAATCGTGTGTCACTGTACTGGGTGTTTTAATAATAGTGGACGTAGGCAGTAGCCCTGGAACCGTTAATGACAGAACTCAAGAAAAAATATATTTATAGGTAAATCTATCAAGAAAAATCAAAATTAAATCATTTTAAAATTCGAAAGTTCGCCGTTTTTGCAACACAAAAGAGATATAGAAGTGCGGAGCACGAAAGAAAACAGACAAATATAGATAAAGGTTCATTAAGCATAGTTACATTTTTTAATTCTCTGAAGTGGGTATAGTCAAAAAGGAGTGCTATATTATTTAGAGAACGACGGGACACCACTGGTTTAAAGAGATAGATTTCTTGGCCGGCCTTCCTAAACTGATTGACTCCACCCAGTTTTCTTTCGTGTCCCGCACTTTATTTACTATTTTATGTATAAAATTATCATTATATCCTTTACTTTTAGCTATATTTTTAATCCGGTTCATTTCATTGTTAAAACGTTCTTTACTTAATGGAAAATTGACTAACCTATGAGTTAAGAAATTAATTTAAAACTAAGCAAAGAACGTTTTAACAATTAAATGAATCGGATTAAAAATATAGCTCAAAGTAAGGGCTATAATGGTAATTTTGTACATAAATTAGTAAATAGACATAAGCGTAAGAAAATGTTAAATGATCCCAATACTCTTCAAACACCTAAGGCTCCCAATAAGTTCATAGTAATCCCATATGATCCCACACATACGAGAGGTCTAAAAAAAGTATTTAAAAACGTAGGTTTTAGAGTAGTCTACAAAACGGAGAACAGAACTTTACTTGAAGGAGAGGAGTGGCATCTATGAAATTAGCTGTAATGACTGCGATCTAAAATATGTTGGGCAAAGTAAACGCTCAGTAAACACTCATTTTAAAGAACATATGGCACATTTAAGATACGGAAGAACAGAAAAGTCAAGCGTTGTCCAACATGCTTTGGAAAACAATCACCAAATAGGAATATGTTCTCTTAAGATAATTAAAAATGTATCTAATAGATTATTGGATGCATTTGAGAGTATAGAAATAGTTAAATATGGTGAGAAAGCACTAAATAAAGACAGAAGGCCTATTCCCTATAGTCCCCTCTATTGCTAACGGTGCAGTCGAGTGTAATCAAGTTTACCCATAAATAGCAATCACCTCTACCTATAAATAGTCTCGATTAGAATAAGTTACTTTAGCGTATATCATCTGCTGATGATGCTAACCTGGTTAGCGATACGCGCGTCCAGAACGTAACAAGTTGTGGTGTAGTGTGGTTAGAACTCTTGTATTTTGTTCTATCTTCCACCACAGGTTCCAATGTTAGCACTTAACATGATTTTCAAAAAAAAATGAATCGAAATTAAATATTTGGCAATTTTTTAAGTCGTTAATTATTTTAGTTAAAAAATCAACAACACAAATATTTTCATTATACAAATTTTGCTTAAGTCGCCTCTTTACAAACTATTCGAACTTATTTTCAAATAAATTCAATTATAGGGCAAAGAACGCTTTGGCCCGCGAAATCAATTACTAGGTCTGTTGGTTGCAATCCCATCCGATCTCAGCTTTTATTTTTCCTTATACCGAATCCAAAAGTTTTTTCAATTCCCTGAAAAAGTTCTAGAGGCTTTGTTTGATCTTATCTCTAATCAATAATAAACCTTTCACGAAGGATGCCTTACTGCAAAAATACTGTCTGGAAATTTATAGTTGAAAAGATAACAAAACCTGGTAAAGCGAAATGAACTTGAAGAATTAACTAACTGTAAAATACAAGGAGCCTGTTTCATGACTTCTGAGATGCCTAATAAATCTAATAAAGTGTCATTCGTCATCTTTTTAAGAAATTTTGATAGATTATTTATTATGAATGGTTACTTAGAAGACTATCAACTATCTGGCTTAGGTGGAATAATTTAACTTTTACAAGAAAATTATTTTATTTAAAATAAGTATTTCCTTTGTTGCGGACAAAATAAACAAGGGAAGGTGTCAAAATTTGACATTTGCTGTCAAACTAGAAATTGATGTTAGCAGATAGATATCTAAGAACTAAGGAATGTGCAATCAGTACTGTTGCAAGTTAAGTCGTTTAGAAGTTACAGGTCAATTACGCAATAGGTCAAAAATGTCAATTTTCAAGCGCCATTTTATTGAAAACAGTTGAATTTAGGAACAGAAAACCATACAAACAGTGTTTAGAATATTCAACACACTAAAAAACTGCAATAATATATAGGTCATTTCATTCAGCAACACACAATCACAATTTAAAATATTTTAACAAGATATATATATATATATATATATATTATGGTCCAAGAGGTAACGGATCCTCAAAGGTGTAAACCAGATGGTTACGGATCCACTAGGGTAACCGATCCAAAAGGAAAAAGTTTCTTGCTCTTATGGCAGTTGTGGAGAAACCACAAGAACAGTTATCTTTTTACTATATATATATATATATATATATATATATATATATATATATATATATATATATATATATATTGGACAAGAATAGAGCAACACGTCGAAAAATATATGCGAATGCCGATATTATAATAATACATGCATGATTTTGTATATAAATTTTAAGAGAACAAAGTAGGCTTTGATTATAGGTGACAAGCACTGTTCTGAAGAAAACAAATGAGTTTATTTTGACATTTAGTTTTAACTGCTAAATAGCAACGCGTCAAAAGTAGAACAACATTTAATTAATTTGTGCAAAAGGAGGGTTTTAGTAAAAGAAAAGGCAAAAATAGTTGTATGTAGTTTATTTTATGATTTTTTGAACATAATCTGTACAAAATTAATCATGCCAAGAGGAATTCCAGTTTCACCAAACTTGATACAAAGAGTTGCGAGTGAATTCATAGAAGGTACCAAACAAGCCGATATTTCAAGACAGTTTGTGTAACCCGGTACAGTGTATCTAAAATAATTTCATCGTATAATGATAGAGAATAATTAGAGAAGTTACCAAAATCGGGAAGGCCAAAGGAACAGTGGCGGCTATTCAGTTAAAGTAGGTGAAATGCTACTTCACCAGTAAAAATAAACAAGCAAACATCTAACTATATTTATTATATATCTCTTAAAATTTTAGTTTTTACATTCATTTATTCACCTAATTGGTAAAAAATAAACTTTACATCTAGAATAAATATTTTACTTGACCTTTGGTGGCATGTCTTTTTAAAACTTTCAATCGAACTTTATTATAACAACGATAACAGTGGCTCAAACCGCTTTGACTTTGCTGGAGGTGCTATGTTTAGTTTACGATTTTCCTACTATGTTGCCATGACAACGCGTATCCGATGACGTCGAGCCCAGCGCCACACAACGCTCTCGGTGAATTGCAGGCGCAGTACACTACACCCACGTGTCGTTCAGTTTGAGGTGGTTGTTTACTTTTATTTTCACGGATTTCGCTGCAACCGATGAGTTTCTTTGAAGTTAACTTGACTGTTTGTGTTATATTTATTTATGGTGTTATTACAACTTCAAATTCGAAGTAAGTAAATGTGATTGTTCAAGACTGGAATAAATTAAAAGACGTCTTTGAATTTATTACAAACTGTGACAAATCTGATGAAAAACCAATCCGCCTTGCGAAAGGATTTTTAGGTGAGATGAACGATTTTGAATTCATGTTTCTGGCATTAGTGCTTAATGATTTCTCAATCACGGACATACTATTTGACGTTCTTCAAAAAAAATCGCTTGACATTTATTTTTGCATCTCCAATATAAAACGCTGTCGTGAGGCGCTCTGTAAAAAAAGAAAAGAACATTTTTTTAATTCCATGTTTGATAAAGGAACTTCCATTACAGAAATAAATCATTACAAACGTGAGCTTGCTAAGCTTTCACCTGAAGAAATTAGGGATAAAATGGAAATGACACTAAGATTTCAAGACTGTAAAAATCTTACATTTTCATTTTTGGCAGGTTCTGCTAAATTTTCCGAATATAGTTTAAATTTTGCGACTGGCCCGTTTGAAAATTTGTTACAGTTATATATGGAAATATTTTCAAAAAGTCAACGACTTAAAAATGAGCTTGGTCTTATTTTTGCCAATGAGAGTAATTGGAATATATCGCTGCAAGGCAAGTGAAAAAAATTAATAAAAATAAATATATTTTTACCGAAGCATATAAATTGTTTTCCCTTATTTTGACAATACCGTCGACAAGTGCTTCAGTGTAAAGACGTTTTTCTTGCTTCAAATGTGTAAAAACTTATTTAAGAAATACAATATCTCAAGAAAAACTTACTTCTCTTGGTAATATTTCAATTCAAAAGGAATTTCTGGAGGAGATTAGGGCTACTCATCCATTTTATGAGGCTGCTATAAATAAATTTGCTCCTATGAAGGATAGGAGAATTGATTTAGTATACAAAATTTAGGTAAGTCGTAAAAAAATATTCTACCCCCTCCACATATAAAAAAATTCTGGAAAAAAAATTATTGCGATATTTTCTTGCTTCATTTGCACTTCACTTACTTTTTCACCCGCGAGCCGCCACTGCAAAGAAAGCAACAGTATTAACTGACAGACGCATCAAAATAATTGCTTAAAATGATCCTTGGAAGTCCGCACCAAGAATTATTGCCACAATTCCAGAAATTACGATTTGTATACGAACGTTCTGCCCAATCCCCAGACCTTAACCTCATTGAAAATCTCTGATCGAAGTAGGACGTCGTATTCGTACGAAAATGTTTCCTAATATAAACAATTTTGGTAATAAATGAAATTAGTGACGTTTGTACAAATGTTCCCGAAAAAAAAAAAAAAAAAATATATATATATATATATATATATATATATATATATATATATATATATATATATATAAATATCAAGTACTTTCTTGGGATGAGGTCTCATCCCAAGAAAGTACTTGATATTTATAAATTGTAAGGTTCAAGAAGAGAAATATAAAAATATATATATATATATATATATATATATAGTGTGTATATTAGTGTCAACTAAATTTAAATTCCCACACCTGACTGAACGAAACGTACCGGGTATCTGTTTATATTTTGCGCTCTCCCTACAGAGTTTATTTTTATAGATATAAAAATTTTAAATATAAATAACTGAACAGTTAGGATTTTTGTCAGATTAAACAAACAAACATCGTAAATCTATAAAAAAATACGAACTTGTGTCTTTTTATAACGAATATCCTCTATGTTATGATCTAACTATTTTTTAAGAAAAATATAGACTTACCTTGAAAATTGGTGTACCTGCAGTTAACGAATATTGATTAGCTGTCATTATCAAAACTAAACTTTTATTTTAATTCATTTATAATATGGAATATTCAACTCAAGAAAAATTTAATATAGTGCAGTTTATTTTGTAAATAATGCTAATGTTAGCGAAATACATCGAGATTATAAGAGGATATACCACGATCGTCATACCACACACAACACTTGAAAGTAAAAAAGAATTGTCCGCAGAAATTTAGATTTTTCATTTTATTAACGAAATTTATTAAAATATTTTATTTTATAAAGGTAAGATTATTTAATACAATAATTTTTTGAAACTAAAAATGCTCTTCTCTATTACAGAAAATCCAATCAAATCAACATCGATTAGTTCGCTGAATTTTGGAAGAACAAGGCAAAAAATTAAATAAGAAGGAAAAGTAAATATTTCCCCTATAAGATTCAGCCCGTCCTAGACATCACTGAAGGAAACACAGAAAAAACTTTGCAAATTGTAAGTGTGGTAAAATTGTCGTGTCAACGTCTTTCTTAGGTTTTAATTCGAAATACTGTTGTTTGTGTCCCATGTTTTAAAATAGCCTTGAAGAAGGCTAAGTATATAGTCAAAAAACCAGCAATTTCTAAAGAAAAAGGTTTTTTCATTTCTGTCCTAAACCCGCAAATCCACCTATTCTTGAATTTAAGAGGACGTTAAAATTCATATTTTGTTAGTAGTGGTAATATTTTACGTCTACACGGTATTTTTTATAATTAACGCTACTAGTTTTGACTTTAAAATGGTTCTTTTTACTTTTATTAAAATATACCAACATCTAGACTTTTAATTACTTTTTCCAATTTTTTTCAAAGACGCCTCTAATAGATATGTCAGAAGCTCATATGTGAATCCAAAGTACCTGAGCATGCAGTTTAATTAGTCAGCTTTTTCTTTAATGTAACATATTGAAAAAGTGGTGAGAGTAAATTTACAATATACATATATACAGGATGTCCCAAAAGTCGGCTTAAATTTAAGCAGCAGATAGGATAGGTCATTTTGAACAAAAAAAGCTCTATGATCACCTGTCTGGTTCCTAAGCGTTTTTGAGTTATCCCAATTTTTGTAATTTTTTCGAGTTTTCTTGTGCTTTCTGTATAAATTTCTGTATAAATAGTTGGCTCTATTTAAGTGAAATATAAAAGTCTATCTTATTTGTTCATTTTTATTTTTTTAATCCTAAAATGTAATGTTTTAGTAAGTATAGCAACAAAATTATTTTATTAAATAACTAAACCTCTACCATAAAAATCAGTTTGATGTGTCTTGTCTTGTTCCTTAACCAGACATACCCTAATAGGTCGATAAGACGAGGAGGCATCATACGATGGCCACACTGGTCACCAGATCTTAATACTTTAGATTTTTTCTGTGGAGGTATTTCAAAGAAGTTTATTCTGTTAACATAAACAATGAACAACTTCGACAACGAATAAGAGATGTAGCGGATCAAATAAGGTACAATCCACGTGCTTTAGGACGAGTTCAGTTAATTTCAAAAAATATAAACTCTAGGAGGGAGCAAAAAATGTAAACTGACACCCCCTATATAGCAGCAGGACCGAAGGGGAGCATATGGATGACTCATCAAGATCGTATATCCTACACATATCATCTAACAACACGAGTTGTAAACCTATTCCATTGTTAAAGCTTAAAATGGCTGCTGCCCGAATATAGCGATTATCTCATGCATCATTTGTCAACATATCCGACTCTGTAATTCTGCGTTATTAAATTTAAGACTCCGTCTTGAATTCTGGCGTTGTTGGTATTACCGTTTCATATTAGTTTTCCGTATGTATCAGCGAATTTGCCCTTTGAATCTCGGCACGTGGTAATAGACCCTGATAAATAGGGTTTATCCATTTGACGTTTATCAATTCCATTACAAACGGCTAATGGAGTTTATTAAAATTCTATCATCAAACTGATTTTAAATTTATATCGCTTGCTACCTGTCATAGGCGCATTTCATGACAGGTCGATGCAACACTAATAATAGTACTATATTTTAAAAATTATTGCTTATTGAAAACCTTTATTAAAAAATTCATCCCTGCATGACCCGTTCTCTAAACAATACGTTTGTTTTAAAACCGCGTCTTATATAACAGGTAGATTAATACTGTAATATAATAACTTATTATTTTTCTGGCTTAAAGAAAGTATAATATACACTGGTTCAGACGTATAATGCAGCGTTAAAAAAATCTAGTACAAACTAATGGCAACTTGGAATGATTTTTTTTAAAATATGTCAAGGCTGTGTTCGGAAAACAACGAATATCAAACTATTTCCCAGAACAATTTATTTATTACCGTTATAAAATATGTAAAATGTAACTGCTTTCATAATTCATAAAGTGCTTAAAGTCCGCATTGACAAAAAAAATTATTAGATTTGAACTAAAATAACTCGACCAAATAACATCAAATATAAACCTACACTGAAAAAACAAATCAATCGATTTCAATAAAAATGGAGTTCACTGGAACAAATATCTGTTTCTTATAAGGAAAATTTTTTGGCTTATTCCCTGTCAGATCGCCAAAACTGACTACTGTTTAGCCTTGGTGTGGTCTTGCATGCAGGAGGTCCTTTCCGCCGATACGCCGTACTTCCATACGAATCCTGTCCCCCTTCAACAACTCTTAGAACTGTCAATTTTGTAAATCGGTTTTTTCCTGAAACGAGTAATTTTGACGCCTTAAATCTTATAACATCCATTTCACGCTAAGTAAATCTTATCTAGGGCATTTTTATTAAGCAATAACCATCGTTCTAAACACAACGAACTAAATTTAGGTAAACTGCAGCAAACAGAATGATTTAAGACAGATCACTTGCAGAGGTTAACACGACAGAAAGAATTTCCAAGTTCATTTGTTTTTTCAAACGAGTTCACGGCCTTCTTCGCGCTAAAAATCTGGGCGTTTCTTGAGTAGAAATCTAGCTCGCTTCTGCCATCTATTGACAGCTGCCAAGAACATTTATTTACAATAGATAACGTGTGTTTGATTACTAAATGAAAACTAAACGGCTCCAATTAAAAATGTTGTATTTCAAATCCTTTTTGTTAAAGACCACTCTAAAAAATGAAAATAAATCTTGATTTAAATTTTCTATAATAAAATATATTTTCATTTAATTTTTTTGCACGCCCATGGTAGTGAAATGACAACTGATCATGAGACTTTGAGCAGGTAATGTACATCCACTATATTAAATCAGAACCATCATAAATCAGAATTTTTATTATAAACATGTAATGAATAAGCCAAAAATTAATAACAAACCTAGCACAAAAATTGCATCAACAGAATGTTTAACAAATAAATTAAAAAGAAAAACACCAAAATTTTCTGGTCACAATAATAGAGCCACCCGGGATACAGATTTAATCTTCTAATATTGAGCAATTATAATATTATTAAATACTACGTATACAATTTTTAAATAACTAATACTTGGTTTTATAACCTTTATGTTTTAGAACTTCGGCACATCATCTGGGCACAGAGTTCACAAGCCTTTGACACAATTCTAATGGTACTGTTTCCCATTCTGCTTTAATTATCTGCCAAAGTTCTTGCTTATTTTTCATTTTGTGTTTGCCAACTGCGTTTCTGAGATATGTCCATAAGTTCTCAATGGGATTGAGGTCTGGCAGTTGGGAAGGCCACGACAATAAATCCACACTATTGTTACTAAGAAATTGTTTCGCTTTTCTAAACGTGTGCTTCGGATCATTATCTTGTTGATACTTCCATATTAAGGGCATATGATCCTCTGCAAACGGCAACATGCTGTCCTGAAGAATGTGGAGGTACTTATTTTGGTCCATAATTTCTTTGATCAAATAAATCGGTCCTACACCATACCAAGAAAAAGCTCCCCATAGTTTTAGGTTACCCCCTCCATGTTTTAATGGTGTGTTTTGGTAATAACTCCTGGTTGGGTGGTCTTCTAACATATCGCCTACCATCGGAACCTATTAAATTTATTTTCGTTTTATCGCTCCATAGAATATTGTGTCATTTCTTGATTCCCAATTCACCATTCCAGTTTAGATGATCTTGGGCAAACTTTAAACGTCCTTTAATATTTTTGGGTGATAATAGAGCTACTTTTCTTGCTGCTCTACCGTGTAGGTTACTTTCCTGAAGCCTTCTTCGAATGGTTCTTGGGCTTATTTTTAGTTCCAGTTCAGTTCTAATTTCTGTAGACTACTTAAATGGGTCGATTTTTGAAATACGAACGATCTGTCTGTCAGTATAAGATGTTGTTTTTCTCCTTGCTCCTCGGTTTTCACGGATCGGCTGCGTCTGCAATGTATTTTCCACCATTTTTTTTGAACGACCAAGGACCCTTGCAATTTCTCTCAGCGATTTTCCTTCTTTCCGCAATATTAAAATTGTCATTCTTTCAGCAGATGTACAATGGATACCACGACCCATTTTGGAAAAAATATATTAACAGTTTAATTAATTGCGCTGATAAATTCACCACAAACCACAACCTGAAGGAATATTATTTACTGATTTTGACTTTTAAATGTCATTATTTCCAAAGCCAACTTATCAGTTAGCAGTGATTACATCATGGCTCTATTTTAATGACCAAGCAAATATCAACTTGTTTTTTTAAAAGCTTGCAGTTTTTGAGGTACTTATTTCTGACTTCTGTTTTTATGTATATCTTAATTAGTTTTTATCAAAAACTAGTATAAAATATCCAGAGGCATACCGAATTTTTTTTAGAAAGTTGTAATGCTAAACTTTACCAAATCTATATATATATATATATCGAGTGACACAGAACATACGGTACACGCAATAATTGTTTTACTTTTCAGATATCGCTTTGAAACTTAGGTACGTTTAGTAACTTATTATAACACATATTTTGACAGATAATTGGATTATACATCACTTCCGGTTTAACCGGAAGTGACCTAAACTTCAATATATTAAAGGGAACCCTGCACATTTTTTCATAATCGTATTCTGTGCAAAATTCCCTTTCCAATTATGTATAACAAATTATATTTTTATTCTAAAATGGCCGAAATATAAAAGGTCCAATTTAAATTTTAGCAGAAAATTTAAATTAAAAGTATACGTTTTTATTTTTTTTTTCGAAAAGGCGTAATATTTTGAAAAAAACACAGTTATATGCTTTCCTGCTTATTCTAACCTAAAAAGTTTAATTTTGATCAGGTCTACTCAGAATTTTGACAATGCCTTTTGTTTTATATGTTATATGGTGAGTATAACGTTTTTCAGAAAACCGGTTTTTGTTCCGCCATTTTGGAAGAAAAATACAATTTGTGATATATCACTGGAAAGGGAATTTTACAAAGAATACGACTATGAGAAAAAATTAGAGCGTGTACCCTATGTTCTGTGTCATCCGGTATATAATTAAAAAAAATTATATTTATATATATAAATAAATAAACATATATATATATATATATATATATATATATACTAAAATCGATAAAAATGTGCTTTCACAAATCTTTATTTTGGCCGGAAAAGATATATGTAGAATAGCAAAAATATATAATTTCTGCACCTGCAAAACGGCCTACAAGAAGAATGGCTTTCGATTGTGTCACAGGGTACCCTCTTACGATCATGATTTCTGGGCCTCTACCCTCATCAGGCAGGCTTGTACCCTGAGAGTTCTGAAATAACAGATTGCTCCATACGACAAAATCGAAAACGAAACGTCAATCATACTAGAACAGTACTACATGCTAATTGTAACACTTAGCACCTCCTATTGGGGCTCCAGTATTTCCGGTTGCAGACCCATAGGTGTTTTAACATAGTATGCACTAGCACCATCATGCGGAGAGTAGATACTAAAATCGATAAAAATCTCTTTATCAAAAGTTCTTGGCGGGAAAAGATCTACGTAGAATAGCAAAAATATATATTTCTCTCTCTTAAAACTTATGCAAGAATGAAGGGATAAAGCATTAAAAAAATTTGAACTAAAAATCCTGTACATTATGAGTCATATAAACAGTTAGGGAACTATACAACAGCGGCAATACGAGCTGGAAAAAAATTATATACTTAAAGAACCTATAATAAAAAAATAGCAAGCATTAAAAAAGCTTTGCATAATTAAAGAAAGAACTCGTAATTTGCCTCCTAATTTAAGTAATCCGGATCATCTTAACAATTTTTTCATTAATTCTTTACAGAGTAACGTTAATCCGAAAGAAGAACTTTTAGAATTTTATGAGCCTAACATTTTACATAATGTTAATAAATACTTCACCTTTAACTTAGCAAGTAGAAATGAGATATCTGAAATTATAAAAAAAATAAAATCGGCTGTAACGGATACGATACACGCCAATTGTTTGGTTTATGTCACTCTCATTTTGTAATTGTGACATTTAGAAAAATTATCTGTTCATTTGTTGAGAATGTCATCTTAAACCTATAACTGTTAAGTTAAACCTGGTCTAAATTTAAACCTGTTTAGTGAATATGGGTGTAAAAGTTTAATCAATAATTATGACTATTTTGACCTACAATATTTTATTGTCTCTTCACCATTTTATCTACGGACATTGTCTTCCAGAGATTTATGACATTCTAATCCCCCGTGATTTCATTTATTAGATTTCTAAAAATTAAAAACGCGGAATTTTATGATTTAATGTTTTGAATATGTATTACCTTCTCAAAGTCTCATGGCCAGTTGTTATTTCAGTACCCTGAGCGTGCAAAAAATTATAGTAAGACATTTTATTATAGAAAATTGAAATTAAGATTTATTTTTATTTTCTTAGAGTGACCTTTAGCAAAAAGGACCTGAAATACAAAATATTTAATTGGCGCCATCTAGTTTTCATTTAGTAATCAAACACACTCTATCAATTGTAAATAAACGTCTTCGGCAGCTGTCAAAAGATGGCAGAAGCGCGTTAGATTTTTGCCCCCAGAAACGCCTAGATTTTTATCGCGAAGAAGGCCGTGAGCGCAGTTGAAAAAACAAATGATCTTGAAAATTATTCGTGTCATGTTGACCTCTGCGAGTAATCTGTCTTGAATCATTCTGTTTACTGTAGTTTGCCTAAATTTAGTTTGTGGTGTTTGGAACTACGGTTATTGCTTAATAAAAAATTACCTAGATAAGATTTACTTAGCGTGAAATGGATAACTCTATAAGACTTAACGCGTCAAAATTACTCGTTTCAGGAAAAAGCTGATTTACAAAATTGACAGCTCTAAGACTTGTCGAAGGGGACAGGATTCGTATGGAAGTGCGACTTATCGGCGGGAGGAGCTCCTGCGTGTAAGACTACACCAAGGGAAAACAGTAGTTAGTTTTAGCGATCTGACAGGGAATAAATAAAAAAATTTAAATTTTTACAAATGCTTTGAACGCTACAAACTTATCATGTTGGCTGGTTATAAACAACCGATGAGCGAAACTGAAGTGTTCGACATCCATTTTTGGTTGTAGGTCGTTTAGGTTAGGTTGGTCTAGGTTAGTATGGTAACTTTTTGATTTCGGAAAGTAATACTTTCGGCACGCGACTGCGAAAACTCACTTTTCACATGGGTTAGGTACATAATTTTTTCTATGAGTGTGCATAAATTGCGTACCTATGTGTTAGCAAATACATTTTAGTGAGGAGGGTGAAATGAAGTATTTTAAATTTTTTATATTAGAATTGGTTACTTCAGATTAGATCTGATCACAAATTAGAAGTTTAAAATATGTCAAATGTAATTTTCCGAATTCCTAAATCGCATTTACTTTTAGCGACTTTCAATATATATATAAATATATATATATATACAGGGTGGCCCATCGAAAACGTACCGCAAGGCATAACGGCAAGGGTAATTTTTTTTTCAAAAAATCCAAAAACACGTCAATTTTGTTTGTGAGGGGGACAACTTTTGCCCTTAAAATGATCGCAAAATTTTCAACCCTCTAAGCGGGGGTGTCATCCCCCAAACTTTTTCAAATGGGAAGAGGGGTCAAGTGGTACCGCAATGAAAAGGGCTTTCTATTCTCTATACATTCCCGCTTTGGTTTTGAAAATCGGTCAAGTCATTTAGAAAATATGAAGGATTGAAATTTGAAAAATACATTTTTCAAAAAACGCATAAATTGAATTAAATAAAAAAAACTTACCGTATTAATGAAGCAAATGCTGAAAATGTTGCCCGTCGACCTCCATACAGTAATACAAATTAGCTTCAAATCGTTCTCGAACATTCTGAAGAACTTGAGGGGTCACTTCGCGACAAACGTCAATAATTCGTGTTCGCAGTCTAAAGGAGTCAAGTCGGGTGACCGGGGAGGCCACTCAATGGCACCCCTTCGTCCTATCCACCGCCCGGGAAAGTTAGTGTTTAAATAATTACGCATATTTTGAAAGTAATGTGGAGGTGCACCGTCTTGTTGAAATATCAGTTCCGCTTCAACGTATCCAGGATTATTTTCGATGATGTCAGTTAGGGCTGGGTCGATGGTATTTTCCAGTAAATCTAAGTACATATCACCTGTTAGAGTTCCAGGAAGAAAAAAAGGACCCACAATAGAATTTCCAAAAATACCAGCCCACACGTTCAATTTCTGAGGATGTTGTGTGTGCACCTTGTGAAATATCCTGGGGTTCTCAGCCCAGTACCGACAGTTATGCCGATTAACTACACCGTTCAAAAAGAAAGTGCACTCATCCGAAAAACACACATTGAATAGAAAATTATTATTATTGGCCACTCGTTCACTAATAGTTTCACAAAATTGCAAGCGGCGATCAAAATCGTCTTCGTTGAGTTCTTGTACCAACTGAATTTTATACGGGTGGAAATGGTGTTTTTTCAATATTCTTTGGACACTTGTACGATTCACGCCGGTCTCATTGGCTAATTTTCTTGTACTCAGCGTACTATCCATGGCAACTTGGCCCAATACAAAGACCTCCATAGCTTCATTTACTACAGGATTTTCCATCTGCCTCTTTTTATTCATAAGGGATCCAGTTTCGCGAAATTTTGCTACTAACTCGCGAACAATTTTGCCGGAAAGGTGTTTTTCAGGATGTCGTTCATTAAATATCTGCGCAACCCGATTGCCACATTCATTATTTTTAAAATAAAGTTCGATTATTTCCACTTTTTCTGCAAGTGAGTACACCATAATTATTGATAAAAAATTTAATGATATTGAGAAATTTAAACGCACAAGTTACAGAACAGCTATCTAGCAACTACCGCACCTGATCGTTGTGGCATGTCAAATCACTAAAATCAGCAGTAAACATCTAAAATAACAGGACAAAAATAGCGAATTGGTCGAAGGAATTTATCCTTATCATTTACTCTGATAATTTGTAAATAAACATTTTAAATTCAATCCTTCATATTTTCTAAATAACTTGACCGATTTTCAAAACCAAAGCGGGAATGTATAGAGAATAGAAAGCCCTTTTCATTGCGGTACCACTTGACCCCTCTTCCCATTTGAAAAAGTTTGGGGGATGACACCCCCGCTTAGAGGGTTGAAAATTTTGCGATCATTTTAAGGGCAAAAGTTGTCCCCCTCACAAACAAAATTGACGGGTTTTTGGATTTTTTGAAAAAAAAATTACCCTGGCCGTTATGCCTTGCGGTACGTTTTCGATGGGCCACCCTATATATATATATATATATATATATATATATATATATATACAGGATGTCCCACGACGAACTGCGGCGATCGATTTGTCAGAAAGTAGGCTTTGGGGGTAATTCGCACAAAATATTTTCAAGATGGCGGCACTTCCGGTTATACCGGAAGTAGACGTCAAGTTTCTTCTTTTAAATAGAACACCCAGTATATTATCAAATTTTTGGATTCCTCGAAAAATTCTAGGTATATTTCATGTATAATATCCTATAACTAAGTTAAACTGTTTTTAAGATATTTTGAATTTTATGTAAAAAATGACGTTTGGAGGTCTAGACATCGGGTGGCTGCCTTGTCCAAAACGATCCACTTTAGTGGCCGGTGCTGATATTTTTATAATAAAAGGCAAAAATTAATAAGAGGAAGCCCATTGTTGATAATGAAAATATCGAGATTGCAATTCTGGGATATTTTGCAGCGTATCCAATGACATCCCTAAGAAACGTGGCAAGACAATCAGGATTCTCGAGGAACTCAGTGCATAGGATTCTGTTAAAACATAACTTCCAACCTTGGTTCAACATCTAAAAGACACTGATTTGCCAAAAAGAGTACAGTTTTGTAAGTTTATTTTAACAATGTTACAAGATAACCCTAGATTTTTGGACAATATAATTAGGACCTTAGGACCGATGAAGCAAAATTTACTAAAAGTGGCCTTTTCAATAGACACAATTCCCATTTTTGAAGTAATTCTAATCCTTATGCAGTAAGATCGCGGAACTATCAAGAATCCTGGCAATTAATGTATTTTGTGCAGTAAGAAACGATGGAATAATAAAACTGAATTTTTACGAAGAAAATTTGAATGGTAAGTTATACATTGTCTAAACACAAAGACTTTTTTAATGAAAAATAATCCATTTAGGTAATATTACAATAATTTTTTTATCAATTTAGCGTCAATCCAAAATTACATAAATTATTTAGTTCCGAGTTTTATAGGAAACTTATCTTTAGTTAGATATTTACAAGCTATTTATACAGGGTACTTTAGAAAGTCATAAAATACTAAACCTTCTTTTTTTTATTGAGCACTCTTCAGATTAAATTAATAATTAAGTTTTGATGTATTTTGTTTCTTCTTAAATCAATAAATCGATGAATATTATCAAAGCATTTCTTTCCGTAAAATTATGTCTATAAACTTTTGTAGGAGAAAGATATCTGAATATTCTTGAAGAGTTGGACAACGAATATTTAAACAATTTACCATTTTCAGAACATACTCAAATTTTCTACCAACACGGTGGCGCCCCACCACATAGAACCATTGCAGTTACTAACTTTTTACAAGCTACGTTTTAGGACAAGTGGATTGCCAACAATGGACCTTTCCTGTGGCCTTCTCGTTCCCCCGATCTGACAGTCTTAGACTATTTTATATGGGGAACGATAAAAGGAATCGTTTATTTTAATCCAGTAACAACGAAAGAGGACTGTATGGCAAGGGTAAGAGACGCGTTCGAATGTTTATCTCCAGCTTCAGTTAGAGCGGCCACCCACGAGGGATTTATTCGGAGATGCGAAAAATGTTTGGAAGTACAAGGTGGACATTTTCAACATTTATTTAAAAAATAAGTTATGCTCTTGTGTAGACTAGACTATAATGGGAATAGGCTTTCTTTAATTAAATTTTATCTTCACGGTTTCAATATTTTTATATTTTTCCAACATTTGTTTAACGCTGTTCGGTGACGGTTTCTGTTTATCTGGATAGATATCAGCAAATATCTGACATGTTCTTGTTAAAACTCTGTTAGATTCCCCATAGATAATAAACAAATTCAAATAATCTTCGGGTGTGTAATTTAATCGCCCCGGCATGATTATTGGTTTAATAATTATTATAATTACTATAATAAATAAATAATATTTTAGTAGGTAATTCTCAGACGACAACAAATATTACGTTTCTATAGTAACCAATTGGTTTTGTTCTCGCCAGGCCTCCTTGTCATGGCCAACTAACAAGAAAACTTAGAAGCCGTGTGGTATTATTAGAATAAAAAATGTGAAATCGTCAATTGTTAAATAAGATAAAATTATAAAAATTGGAGGTTTCTATTTGAAAAAAGTAACTTTCAATGAATTTTTAAAGTATATTTATAATGTTAGTTTTTGATCACCCTATATTTATTTATTATAAAAATCAGCACAGGCCACTAAAGTGTATCCTTTTGGACAAGGAAGCCAACCGCAAATAAATAATAGAGACTTCGATAAGCAGATATTTATAGTTATGTCTAGACCCGCAAACGTCATTTTTTACATAAAATTCAAAATATCTAAAAAACTGTTGAACTTAGGTATAGGATATTATACATGAAATATACCTAGAATTTTTCGAGGAATCCAAAAATTATGTTCCATTTAAAATAAGAAAGTTGACGTCTACTTCCGGTATAACCGGAAGTGCCGCCATCTTGAAAATATTTTTCGCGAATTGCCCCCATCGACTTTAATTAGCTGCCAAAATTTCAAATTTTTCTGAAGCTATATATATATATATATATATATATATATATATATATATATATATATATATATATATATATATATAGAGAGAGAGAGAGAGAGGGAGATGTAGTCGCACCTGACTATTAAGAAGGAACATGAATTCTAGAAATAGTACATATAAACCTCCAACATCCACACATAAACAAAAAGTGACATCCACAACCTCAGTTCCATAATATACAGTTATATTTTAACATAAAAAAAAACAAATGTCTGGCCGCTCCCGCCATCGATGAGTAGTTTATAACTTTCCATATCATAAATGTCATTAATACTACTACAACTAATATTATTACATAAATTATTTCCCATGTTGTCTTTTTGTTCTTATTGTCTGGATAATTAATTATTTTACAACTATTGCAGGGCAACTATTATACTTTTAAGGGACTTTTCGCACTTATCCTCTTAATTAAGTATCAATATAAAATAAACATATTACTATGTATACATTTTTACAAATTAGATCGAATTAGGTTGCCTATCTTACACACCACTGTAAGATAGGCAACCGGTCATCCTTCTGTGATGTGCCTTCAAACGACCAGTTTAGTATACTCTCTCTATTTCTTTCTTCATGTTAAAAATTATATTTCTATCTCATTCATTTACGCCTCCATTACTTTCGTGTTCAAAATTCCTCTAAAAACCATGTTTGCTAGTTAGCAAAATGAAGTGTCATGATGAGTTGGTGCAACTAAATGTGTGTCTTCTTCAGAGTATGTTTTTGTTTTAATAGCAAACCCACAATAGTGAGTTTAAACTTATTGTACATATTAGTTAGCTTCTAACTTGTTTTCATTTTTTTTAATTATTTGTAGAAAAGTCCTGAAGAAGAGATAAATTAATCCCGAAGGCTTGACAAAACATTTAAGGGTTCCACTCCTTTATTTCGCCTTTTATATATATAAACTGCATCCCCACTAACCTGAGGTTTATATACATTTGATTTTTGGGCATAATTTAAAATAAATTCAAAAAGTAGTTTACATTGACACACACCACCATTTTGTTGCGTCATGTCGAATTCATACCATTAAAAAGAACATGCATCTTTAATGGAATTTCAAGAACTAAAAGTTGGTAGACTTAGAAAACAATAGTAAGCCTTATCTTTTAAAACTAAAATCCAAAGATTATATTTTAATACAACAGCACATTGTTAAAATTATATAAATACTTTAATCATAAACAATATTCACAAATAACACGAGAACGAATACTAAAATACATATTTTGTATTTTCTACAATTTTCAGGCAAATACTTCATTATTGTCGGTTTAAAACTGACATGAAAAATAACGAATTAGTCTAATTTAAATATGATACTAGGACTAAATAGCATAAACTAAAGCCTAAACTATTTATTGCAGTTTCTACTTCTCTCTGTTATGCTGTTGCCAACTGACACAGGACGTAGAAATTTCTTTTCAAACTGCGGCCACACTCTCTACCTCTGTGCTACTTTGCTTTGTCGCTACCGAAAACTAATTAGCAAACCACTTGAGACAGATATTCTGGATGTACAAGTCCTCGTGGACCGCAAGTAATTACGCTAATGGCTCTAACTGATCTTTGTTAATAAAATACCAAGGAAAATCGACTAGGCTGCAATGCACTTTTGATGTAGGTTGCCGGTAATATAAAGTAATAAACCAAAAGCTAGTAAGCGATGGCCCGTTAAACTAAAGTTATAGTTGAAATAAAAGCAGAAAAATTGTATTATGATATATTCTAGAAATAGAATTAGAATCTTCTAAGTCAGTTTTATTTTTTGTGTTATTATAATATTTATATAAATATCAAAATAGTACCATGATGCATCATTTATTCAGAAAAAACTATTTTAATGTTCATGATCAAAACTATGTTTAGAGTTTTCTGAATAGAAATGTATATATATATATATATATATATATATATATATATATATATATATATATATATATATATATAGAAACAGAAATTTCAATTTCTGTGCGGTTCTTGGTCGTAAACAAAATGGTGAAGGAGTAATCCTTACCGTTACTGGCTTCGTTTTGTATATATATATATATATATATATATATATATATATATATATATATATATATATATATATATATATATACATATATTTATAAATTTGATAATTTTGCAAAGTATTCGTGTAAAAACTTGTGTATCTCCGACAAAAATAGAGCTATTGAGGTGAACAAAAAAACAAAATGTTTGAAAAAGATGTATCTTAACGCAGAATAAATTCGCAAACCTTTTGCACTCCGAGATAATTCTACAATTTGCTCAAAATATAGACTGAAAAAACTCATTTTTGATTCTTCTGGAATAAGTACTCTTCAGAAGGTATTATCTCTTTGATAAAAGAAGTTTCAAAAACTAGAACATCATAACTGTAGTTTGCCAAAAAGTCAATACAATCGGCCTATATACAAGATAATGTATCAGACCAATAATATTATACTGAAAATACTATTCAGATAATGTTAAATATGATAATAGGATATAAAATTGGGACTCAATTAAATATTGAACAGTAAGATGTGCATACAGTGGTGAATTTACCAATAATTGAAGATAATAGAGTGTCAGCTGGACGTAAATTGATATTTTTCAGTTTAATGGCAGACTTCTGCATGGCATATGTAAAATAAATGTTTAAAAACGACAATAACAAGATATTTTTAAAGTGTCCTGAAAAAAAAAATAAATTATGAGAATCGCATAATCTTATATCTCCGATTCTTTTAGCACGTACTTTAAAACGATGCATTTTTTCCTTAGGAATTTCCCTCAGGCTTCAATTCAAATTTATTGAAATATGCCCTATAGAATTGATAACTCAATTCATACCCAAATTGACACACATGAGACCAATTCTGTTGAGCCACCAGTCAACCCTAAGTTGTCAATTTAGGCACATATTTCCTTTTCTGTTTCTGTATTTTTACCTCGAATTTGCCAATATGGTTCTACTTCTTTTACTGTATGATAAAAAATGGAAATTTTATTAAAAAACCGCCCTTGATGGAGTGATAAATTTGTTTATTTTTAAGCGCATGTGTTTTATGTTGGAAACAGATATTTTACAGACCATTTATGCTAACATTAATAACATAAAAGTTATGCACAATACACGTAAGCTTTTAAAAATTAGTTATCCAGTTATTTATTATTTTGTATTGTATACTGCTCAGATTTATCGCTTTTGAGTCTTATAATTAAAAGTATCGGCATGCAATAGAAAGACAGCAATTTCCTCGTTCTAGGGCAGCAGTTATTCCGTTAAATTAACTTTGTTTTCTTCCACATATACAGGGTGGCGCAATAGTGTAACAAAGTGCCATACCTCCCTCGTTTTTTATAATTTTGGATTTTTTTTATGAAAGTTGTATAACAAAAAGAAGTCTACAATTCAAAATATTTCAAATTATACAGGATATTTCACAAAAGTGAGGCACCTAAAAATCAATTTTTTTTAATGGGACATCCCATATATTTTTAGATATTTGGATTTCTCAAGAGATTGACCATATAACACTATTTTTAGTTTTGCATTTTATTTCGACCTTGCCAAATTATTCAAAAGATGTCTAAATTAAAAAAAATCGTGGTCCTCCATAACTTGCTATAACTTTCAACCTACAATGATTTAAATAAAGAAAAATTATTCCAAAGAAGATAAGTGTCTAACAAAGAGTTTAGATAACCGCATACCTAATAATTTTATACATGGTGTTTGCTGCAAATATACCAATTTGGCAAAATCGAAACTAATTTTTATCTGATTTTTAGATGGCACACCCTGTATCTAACTATCCTATCGTGTTCCGTTATTAGTCCTCTTTTACTTTTATTAAGGGATCTTATCGACTTTTAATAAAAATACCACTTAATATGAAAAAATAAGCTTTTCCCCCTTCCTGTATTGCAGGCAACCTATTTTGACACTGCTTTGACAGACGTAAGCGAAAGTTACTCAACAAGGTATTGGTTGCCCTTAACGACATGTAAGTCAACTTACATCCCTAAAGAAATAATAATCTAAAATTATTATACATAGCTTTAATTTTTGATGTTATCAACATATTACAGACATCCGGACAAAAATCCGGTGATATTAATTGAAATGAATATTAATGGTACAATTATTACAATTATTCACATTATTAACAAAATTTGGAAACACGTTTTCTCGTTTCTTCTCGATGTGTATTACATTTTCTGACTTCAAAGATCTTTCATTTCTAACCAATGTTTCTGTCACTGTTGAATCACTGCAAGAGACTTCTGGCTGGGTCTTATTGTATAAAATT